>JAFIRS010008764.1:0-14679 GCA_018342105.1 Gonioctena quinquepunctata | reverse complement strand
TACGTGTGCCCATTATCCCAGAGTCCCAGAGCCTTGCTTGCATATGTAGTAATATCCATTGACCAAATCATTCCAAGTCAGTTCCTAGACATCCTCAGTCTTTTGTATTTCAGTATTCGGTGCGATCCATAATGATATAGTCGTTTAAAATGACACACGAATTGATTGTGCTTTGTATCAAAATATTCATTCTCAAACAAGCTGGATCCTGTTCAGTTGCGACTATTTCATCATTGAAGATATACTATAATATCCAAGAAAGAAAAAGATTTCGATGTATAATTAATGAAATGAACTGTTCCTGACTTCAGCTTCTAACCAGCACATTCAGAATAACTGTAATGCCCTGTATATAAACAGAAAAAGGCAAATAAGAACACGTATATTAAGGAAATGTACAACCATGAACGAGAGTTCTAATCCTCCGAGGTGAATAACCGATCAACTTTCAGTTAAGAATCACATATGATGAAAAACAATTAAGAGGAATCCACAATTAGAACATTAACCCTTTGGTAATTAATTCATATGACATTCCACAGCGAACTAATAACAACAAATCCATAAATCAGATCAATAGACATATCAAATGACCACAAGTAGGTAAAAAGACGAATAAATGATAGTTTTTACGATCGAAGTCACTTTTAGAGCTATTAAAGAGATCATGAATTGAAAGGATGTGTGCACTAACGTGACAGTTCGGTAATTAACTCGTGGATGTTCTAGCACTTCAATTAGGGAATATCACCCGAAATTATCAACGAAGCCCTAGACTGACTCGCGCTTTGGATATAATTAAGCTGACCACATCTCGAAGAAGAGAAGGGTATTACACGATCAACACGTTCATGATCAGACTGCGTTAGAATTAAGATGTCTAAGAACCCTGGTGAATGAACTTATTCGATATTGTTTAGATTTTCTAGGGGACACCACCTGTTACAGAGCTTCTTTCTCCCTTTGGTAGTCTGTGGTAGATGGCGCCGACCAAAAATGTTTGTTTATATTCTCGCTTGATGTTAGAATTCAATTTCTGACATCTGCAGCATCTTATTTGAAATAATTTTCAGTGTTTTGTCGGTATCTATGCGTTTTTCATCTCTTTGATTTGAAATCTTGCTTAGCTTATTTCTAAGTTTGTTCTTTAAGAAATCACCCGTTCATCAGTTCATTAGTGCGTTAGGAATTGTCTATTTTCAGGTAGTGTAGTGTGTAAGCATACTTTTTGTAGAATGGGCCACATTTGTATTCTGTGTGGATAGTATAAAGCCGCAGATTCGAATATTTTCCTGTATTCATTACCAAAAGCAAGTATAAATCTTTACAAATGTACTAATAATGATATTTCCATAGTTCATCATATTGTATGCATTGAATTCAATTTTCTGCAATTAAATGACAATTTCATTTTCAATTCTCCGTCTGTCAAAATGCAGTTAACCTCAAATTCAAATGGTACAAAATACGAAAAACAACACGACAGTGCTTTCTTTGTGCAATGTTCGGGGGCTTCTAATTCTAACTTTGCTATTGGTGAAGTTTGACAGATGTCTCTTTCCAACCAATAGCAAAGCTAGAATCAGAACCCGCGAACAGTTCGCCTCAAAAAGAGAGCTGAGGAAATAAATATACCCTGTTACTGAATTGAAACTTAAACGAAATTGGCGCCAACTGACACGCTAGTAATGTGATGCTCCATAATTACAGAAAAACTTTCATTCCTAAGAAACAACACGATATTCCTCAATATGAACGTTATAACCAGAATAACCAGTTCACTAGGAAAGATAATAAAATCAGAAATCCTCCACATGACCAAGTTAATCAACAAAAAAAGCTTATTAAAAATATTTCGTCATTTGAAGATAAGTACAGGCAATTAAGTATTCCCATAAACCATCACCCTTTCCTTTATAGAGCTATTAATATATCATCACTTCCTATTTACAAAGATTGATAAACAAAATTATAAATTCCAAATCGTTGACAGTTCGCCTAATCGCATTGCGATATGAGATATCATAAAACTGTTTTAATGTATTTATGACGACAGAAAAACGCTATGAATTTATAGATTATGACAGCCCATTAATGTAACTCGAAAGTCGAAAGGCATGAATGTTTGTTCCATATATTTTTGATGACAGAAACAAAGCCATTAATTATTGAGCCGTTGACAAGTTGAAGATAATTATAATATCAGACATTTTTCCCCGCGACTGGAACAACTATCACGTGATCCGGTAACGGGTTATAAAAAGGCGCGATGTTTCGGATCAACTCTCTCTCGTGGTTCAGCAGTCGAACAAAGAACAAGTTCGTTTAAAATGGGGTTAGATTTCAGTCAATCGCGACATAGTGAAATCAAGATGAGAAGAGTACGAATATAGTTGTCAAGCAGTGAACTCAAGTAGCCATTAATAGAAATGATATTCGATTTAATCCGAGTATCCAAGTGAATTCACCAGTAAACCAGTATTTTTTTCCAAAAATAACCTATTTTTTTCTCAACGCTTCGAGACCGTGAATAAGTCAACGAAAAACTTCAAAATCGATAGTTCATGACCTCCTAGAAAACCGTTTCCATACAACGAAAAATAATATACCGTGCGAGATAAAAATAAAATAAACATTTTTAGAAATGGTAATTGAAATAATAATACAATTAAACTATGGTCGTTTAAAAATATTCTCCAGTGATCAGTGTTGGCTATGCTGAGTTGAAGTAAGTTCATATGTATTTTTCTGTATTTATGGCTTGGCAAATTTATAATGTGCATGTGTCTTCAAAGATATCTCCATAGTTTATGTTCCCAAAGTTTTCAAAAGATAATTATCAACAGTCGTTTTCAACAATTGATGTCACTATTGCTTTTCGTCAATCTTTTCGAATTGTGGACTGATAAAAAAAAAACTCAAAGTAAACTACACTCTATTTTGGTCTGAATATTGTATCATATTATCCGTTCATAGAACGGTGAAATATTTTTGTCAACTTTTATTGAATATATATGTCTATTCCTAACATTTTTATGAGTGCATTATTATTTTTTATTATTATTTTTCGAATCTTCTGAAATCCGGTACGTACTTCCTGGATAAACAACTCACGCCCAAGCACAGAGGGAAAGGGGTATTTTCCTGTAGACCGCTCCAGGAACATAATCTCGGTTCGACCATCCTCAGATAGTCGATGCTCTCGATGCTTGTTTTCGCAATCTAACGAAAAGTCTGGTGTTACAGGTGTGTTGTGTTAATTCATAACACCCTGTATAGTCCGGGCGTATCAGTAATCTCCATTATCAAGTAGGCTAAGTGTCGCCAAGTCGATCCCAAACTTCTACAGGTATAAGTGCAAGCACAAGGGTTTTTAGACATCTTAGTTAGAATGCGTATAAGTGACAATTACTAATTCAGAATCGCGACAGAAATTATAGAAGTAAAATGAACTGAACAAAATCATTCACAATGAGCGTTTAAGTGACAAGAAAGTATTATTACGTTAAGCCCCTGTTCAATTGAAGCTAAAATCATGAGTCATAAACAAAAATCACCTGAAAGCAGAATTATGAGAAGCGATTCTCTTTGCCATCGTCAATGAAGTTGCAGAAATCTCGAGTACCATAGCAGAGCGTGAAATAACGAAACCATGAAAACGTCTCGGAAATGAAATGAATTCATCATAAACTTAATCTAACGAAAGCCGCGTAAATATTTGAACGGGAGTAATTGTCAATCAAGGTTTGAGAGTAAGTGAATTATTCATATATTTATGTTGGGCAAATTGATAAATTGTCCTAATGGAATTAAGCATGCATCATATTCTATTTCATCTATAGTTTTGAGAGGACAGATAGTAAATAACTACACTTTGTAGTTTCCATACTTCCATAATTGAAGGTGAAAAATTCATAACTAATTCAGGAAAAATTATTATGATATTAGGTATTTCTCATTTGTTTGTGAATCTGTCTGTATCCCATATCATTTTTAATACAAGTTTATGTTTTTATTATCGTGAGTGTATTATATACAACTAATCAACTGTAAAATATCTGAGATTGGTGCTGTACGTCCAAATGAACAACCTCACGTTCCTACATACAGTGCTTCTCAAAAGTCCCCTCCCCCCCCTCTCATTTTTGGAACGATTATACATAAACAAGTGAAATTTGGAAACTGAATATTAAAGGTTGAAAACTTCCCTACTAGTGATGATAGATGACGTAATCGTCAAAGATGACGTCACAAGGTCATTATGACCAATAATTTTAAATGGAACCCTACGGCAAGCGACACCTCTTTTGAAAGGTATGATACTAATTTTGTTTGTGTTTATGGCAGTTTCAATGGCTCATAAGTAAACATTAAAATTTAAATTCCATTCAGTATGATATGAATTACAGATTTCAGAATCAGTATCTACTCAAAGAAATAGCTCGAAGTGACCTCCATTTACTTCCTGTCAGTGAAATATCCTATTTTCAAACTCTTCTCGTACTTTTGCAAATGTGTCTGCGGAAACAATGTCATTCTGCAACAATACGTTGTTTTAAAACGTCAGGTTCAGTGGCGTGAACCTTCGATTTAAGGTACCCCCACAGAAAAAATTCAAAGGTGTGAGCTGGTGTGATCGAGCTGGCCATTCCGTTGAACCTGGTCGTCCAATCCATCTACCACGATACTCCTCATCCAAATACCGTCTTACTGCACCGTGATAGTGTGGAGGAGCACCATCCTGTTGGAATGTCATTTCCAAATTGCCGAATTCATCTGGATTATCTTCCAAAATTCCAAGGATTAACGGTTCTATTGCGTTTTGCAACAGCTCCAGATAGACCTCACCAGTTAAATTAGTATTTAAAAAAAGAGGCCAAACGATGTGATTTCCCAGGATACCTGCCCAAACATTCACCTTCTGGGGAAATTGGGTATGTGTTTCACGAAACAGGTGAGGATTTGCGTCACTCCAATACCTCACATTCTGTGTATTAACATTTCCATTTAGATAGAGAGTACTTTCGTCACTAAAACAAATCGTTTTGACATAGTCTGACTGTTGGTTAATTTTAGTTTCCATATTTTCACAAAATTCTAGTCTTCGATCTGTTTATGTGAAGTTATCCACACTTTCCCATCCACACTTTCTGACGAGTAGACTGTCGAAAACGGGATAGAGTGAAATTTGTGCGGCGTTGCCAGGCTTCCGGGTAATTCCCACTCACGCTTTTTACACGTTTTTCAGGATATCTCATTCATGAATGCACAATCCTTGGTATTATTTTTGTTCACTGATATGCGCTCAATCATCTTATCAATACGTATAAGGTATCAAAACAATTTAGAATGCTTTTTAGACGTTTTCTTCCACACATTTCCCCTTAATAATGAATCTTTCATGAAAAATATTGTATGTATTCGATATATACAGGGTGTCAAAACGATTTGAAGCCGTAGGGGAAAAAACAGTTCTAGCCACAGTTTCCAAATATTCGAATATCTCCGTTATTACTGCATGATCGTTGATAATTTTTCCACCAAAATGTTCGTAATAATGTTTTCTACCCATACAGGGTGTCAAATCAATTTGTAGTGCCGTAGGAAAAAAGTAACAAATAAAAAAATCAATTTTTTTTATACAGTTTTTCATATATTCCGTTATTTCTGCATGATCGTTGATGATTCTCTCAAGGAAATACTCCGATAATATTTCCGATATATACAGGGTGTCAAAACAATTTGTAGTGCCGTAGGGAAAAAACAGTTCCAGCCACAGTTTCCAAATATTCGAATATCTCCGTTATTACTGCATGATCGTTGATAATTTTTCACCAAAATGTTCGTATAATGTTTTCTACCCATACAGGGTGTCAAATCAATTTGTAGTGCCGTAGGAAAAAGTAACAAATAAAAAATCTAATTTTTATACATTTTATATATCTCCGTTATTTCTGCATGATCGTTGATGATTTCTTTCCAAGGAAATACTCACGATAATATTTCCGATATATACAGGGTGTCAAAACAATTGAAAGCCGTAGGGAAAAAAACAGTTCCAGCCACAGTTTCCAAAATTCCGAATATCTCCCGTTATTACTGCATGATCGTTGATAATTTCCCTCATCAAAATGTTCGTAATAATGTTTTCCTACCATACAGGGTGTCAAATCAATTTGTTGTGCCGTGGAAAAAAAAGTAGCAGTTGATATAATATGGTATATTTTCAACTATTTTGGTTGTGATAGAATTGTTAAACATTATGCTACAGAGATTCATTCATCCGATTACGTCCATTTATTTTACTCACGCAATCAATATAAAGTAGTTAAATATCGGATCTGATGCAAGAAACTAATATTGAAAATAATGTCTGTTGGGCATTTATACAATGAAAGAGAATTTACAAATTGCTGCCGTGTTTTGAGTCCGACCCTGGTCACCGACCAAGAATGACGCTGTTCTACTATTACTTCAATGCGCATGAGCGCAACTACAAAAAAGCGGAGAATTAATTATCCTGATACGACCCTATCGGAGATGAACTGAACTTTAGACTTGGTTTTTATATCGCCCAGTGTTAGCAACTATACCATATTTAAGGTAACATACCATTATTTGACATTGTACCTTTGTCTTAACAATGGACAAGGTACGCTGTTTGTAAACCCTATTTCGAGTAAAATAAATTATCAACTTGACATGACATGCGACTGTGCATGTCACCCATGTGGAGGGTTAACGACACTAACCGAATGTACACGAAAGTTACTGTATACTTTAGGGTGGCGACAATGGTGACTGGTGTGAAAAGTCGGACAAGTTGTTTTCTGAATTTGGATATAAATACATCATTTGCTTGGTATTTCCTTTTATTTCTATTACCTCTTGTTATTAATAACCATTTTCTTGCTTTCATCCTCTTAGGGAAAGGGAGATAGTTTATCGTAACATTCATTAATTTATAATTTAAAACCTCAATGATGATTTGATTTGGTGGCATTGCGGCCTACTAGCGCCTCTAGTGGCTAATCGGGAGATGATCTAGAAATGGAAAGGATCTTAATTGGCATCAGGATGCCGATTTGAGAGTAATTACCCATTTGTAAGCAATTTGAAAGCTTGGAGTAATCGTGGAGTAATGACGAACTGTAAGGATTTTGTGAGCAATTGGCACTAAGAGGTGGAAAAAAACGTTCATCTTTCTGACTACTTGTGTTTGTTTCGTTTGGTACATGGCAATGACCAGTCATATCATGGCACAAAGCACGTTAGTCGTTAACTTCTTCACGTCTTTTTACTATAGTAGTTTGCCAGTTTGAGTTCTGTGTTATTTGTTTACCGAAACCAAAAGGGGGAAAACGCATGGTTTTATTTTATGTTTTTTCGCAACAGTTCGGTCCGAAACATTACATTTTGTGAAAAAAAAATTTCTCAAACCCCAAAAATTCTAATTTAAATTTAAAGGTGCTCCTCAATAGGGAGTGCCGCAATTCCCAACCTAAAAACTTTGCCTCCTCCAAAATTTTTCCATCAGGGTTGTGTAAAATCCAAAAATGAATATGCTGGATCATTTATTTTCAGTCCTAAAGTGTTTATATTTTTTAGTTATATTGTTAGGAATTTTGGCTCTAAATTTGGTGGTGCCTGTCCAATCACTGAAATAAAAAAATTTTATTATACTGACTGGAATGCTCTTAGTTCCATTGCGCATTCATATAAAAATGACAACCCTTGGAGCAGATGAAAGGAGGGCACATGAAACTCAACAAAGAAATACTTAATTGGTTATGTATGAGGGTGCGAGAGAGATATTCAACTGGACGTATATGAATTCTGTTATTAATTTCCTCTTTTGTTTGTAAACACGTCATTGAAAGTACAGTGTGGTTAACCAGTTATCTAGTGTTTTGTTGGAATTCGTTGTGTATTTTTTTCTGTCTTTTGTTGGAATTATGTCGTGCTTTATAAAGGGGCTGTAAAACTGTGTGATGTTTGTGGACAGTGAATGATTTTAATGTTCCTTCACAACCTGAACTTTATGAACTATCAATTCAAATCAGCTAAGCCCCAATTGTTCACTGCAAAGAGGCACGAAAAAAAAATGGCGCGGCCCATGAGTAATCCATTCGCGCAGCTTGACGAGCATTCCAGTCAGTACAATATAATTTTATTTCATGGTCCTAATCTGATTCGTGCATTTGACTGTCATCTGCCCAATATTATTTCTCAGAATATTGTTTGTGCTTAACCATTCACATATTTAGACAGAAAATCTCGAATGACAATTTGATACTAGACATTTATAATTTCGACCAAAAAGTAATTGAATTGGATATCAAATTGACGATTTTCTATATAACCAAAGTTAAACAATTGCCATTGGAGAGGCAGAACTTTTGAATTTTTTTCTTTGTTGGGAACTTGCGCGGCACTCCCCTATTCAAACCTCGATTTGACCTTCACTTGAATAACTTCCCAAACACTAACGCCAATAGTGGTTTTGGAATTTAGATGGACATAATATTTCTTATAACCCAACAAAATTCAACTTCATTTTTTAATGTTATGTTTCACTAACTATTGAAAATACCATGATAATCAAAATATTAGTACAAGATATATACGAGGACAGATGAAATCATAGTTAAACAGTTCAAACAATAGCCGAAAAGTTTGAACTGCGGAAGTAACGATGCATACGTCCATCAGAGGCATAAGGGTAGGTTTTTGAATGTGATGAAAAAATTGGCGTTTTCAATTTCAATTATGAAAACATTTTACATTTTTAAATTTCCGTTGGTTGCTTAACTTGGGTTTAAATTTTAGGGAATATTTTATTTTAGAAAAGGAAATGGTTTTTCCCCTATTGACATCATGACATATCTGAAATCCGAATCTCATCTCGGCCTCAGGCAGTAGGCAGAATAAACAACAAGTGAATAATGGTCGATTGTTTTATTGTTTTTGAAATTTAACCGGTGTAAGTATAGGAGAGGAATGTAACAAATAATAAACTTTGGAACTTTCGTTCGTGATTGAAAATGTTGAAAAGTAGTTGCTGAATTTGGTTATTATTCACGAAAACTCACATGATCAAGTATACTTTTTCCATTTCATCGGGAAAAAACAAAAATTCCAATAATTTCTGAGTTATAGCAACGGGTTTGGGTTTCAATGCTACCAACCCAACTTTGACCTAGCCTAGCACAGTAGACTTTTTGCATTTTCAGTTGTTTCTTCTACTCTTCAGAGGTTTCGATTATTAACTCCATCGAGTATTATTTATAAATAGCGTTCGAAAATCGTGAAGTTGTGTATATTTTTTTCCATAAGACTGTCGTTCGAAAATACCCCCGTATTCCCCTACCGAGTTAACTCTCGTAACTCTACAAAATTCATTTGACTCCACAAAATTGACATAATTTCGGAGACGAAAAATCTTTCATGCTTTGTCTCACACTAGATTTTGAGATTTTTTTATTTGTATGTGTTTAATACTGTTCACTGATATTTTGTAATCTTGGAGGAACATATGGTCTACCAAGTTCATACTGTGTCCTCGAATTTTTAACCTAGAGCTGTTTTAAAAAACTGCTTTTGAAAACATTTCATGGCATTCGAATATACCATTGGGCATTCCTACCATAAAACAAATTTAATTTACAATTGCCGACAAGATTCAAAAAGTTTTCGCCATCGTCAAAATATTTTTTTCCCGGGTTTTTGTATTTTTTTTAAAAATAAGATAACCCCTATTTCCATTTCAGAACCTTCTGTCACGGGCTTTGTAAACAACTCCAATATATTCCGCACCGTTCGAATATTATTGGGGAAAAGTACCAACCCAGAGTAAATTTAAGAAACCTTCAAATACTTTACTCTTTCTCTAGGAGTTATAATCGAACGCACCTCTGGACTTCTAATCTAGTTTGTTCTGGTTTGATTCAGAATCAATATCTAAGAACAAGCGATCCTCGAAATCCTTAGATTACGTATGAATTAAGTTTTTTAAGGATTTTTGTAAGCATTCTCAAAATTCGGGGGTAAAACTTCGCATTTTGATAGAATCTAAGTCAGCATATTGTACACTTTCAATTCCCCAAAAATTGGGATGCATTCGTCTATACGCATCCGCCAAAATTAGACGATTCTTCGGTCCTACGATGACGTCACAAATGTCAAATTTAGAGGCGTTCCGCTCCTTACAACGATCACGCTCACGACCGCGGTTTTTCCGTTCCACTTGCTTGCAGAGCGCAACCCAAAACCGGGAAAAGGTTGAGCTTGAAGAGGTTACGTTTTAATTTTATTAATATTTCAATAATTCACGTTTAAATATAATCAAAATGTCTTTATGGCGACAGTTGGATATTTGTTGATGCAGCGCAAAAGCCCAGAAACTACTTCTAGTTCCGATGAAGAGTGGAATGCAATTTTACAAAATCGCGAACGTGAAAAGCGAAAACGTGGGCTATGTATTATTATTTATGAAATTAATTGATCGTTATTCAAATGAAGAATATTTACCTGTGGTATAATATTTCTCTTTCGAGTCATACAACGTAATTTTTTTTCTGTCGCCATCTTTAACTTTTAAAAATTGGCCAATTTCTCAAACCGTTTACTTCGACACAGCTCTTCAGATGGTCGTTGTGACCGAAAATAATGACGTCATTAGTGACGTTTTCCCCAGACCAAAAAGAGCGTGGTCGTCATGGGAAAAGGCTGAAGGAACTTTTTGACGTTGTGGCGTTTTAGTGGAACGCACCTTTAATGTACCTTGATACCATATTTTCATTAGGTTGGTACCATATTTTCATTCTTATGGCCAAAGATTGCCGCGGTATGAATATGACTGTTGTGTTATTTGTTATTTTCCTTTTTTAAAATACTATCTAATAACAAATTGTTTTTTTATACCGAAGACAATGGGTTGCTAACATTTTGGGCGATATAAAAATCCTAGTCTAACAGTTCAGTTCATCCCGATGGGGGTCGTATCAGGATGATTAATTCTCCGTTTTTGTAGATGCGCCTATGCGCATTGAAGAGTAGTAGAACAGGCCATTACTGGGTCTGACCAGGGTCGGACCCCAAAACACGGCAGAAATTTTTAAGAGTCTCTCATTGTATAAATTAAAATTTTTTTTCAATATTAGTTTTTGCATCAGATCCGATATTCAACTAACTTTTTATATTGATTGGGAAAAATAAAATAAATAGACGTAATCGGATGAATGAATCTCTGTTGCAATAATGTTTAACAATTCCCGACACAACCAAAAAAAAGTTGAAAATATACCCTATTATATCAACTGCTACTTTTTTCCCACGGCACTCAAATTGATTTGACACCTGTAGGTGGAAAACATTATAACGAACATTTTGGTGAGAAAAATTAACAACGATCATGCAGTAATAACGGAGATATTCAATATTTGGAAACCGTGGTTGAACTGTTTTTTCCCCACGGCACTACAAATCGTTTTGACACCCTGTATATATCGAAAATATCATCGTGAGTATTTCTTCAAACCCTCAACGCGCAGAAATAACGGAGATATATAAAAAATGTATAAAAATTAGATTTTTTATTTTTTTTTTTCCTACGGCACTCAAATTGATTTGACACCCTGTATGGGTAGAAAAAAATTATTACGAACATTTTGGAAAAATTATTCAACGATCACGAATAACGGAGATATTCGAATATTTGGAAACCGTGTTGAACTGTTTTTTTCCCCCACGGCCTCAAATTGTTTACACCCTTTATATCGGAAATATTATCGTCAGTATTTCCTTGAAAGAATTCATCAACGATCATGCAGAAATAACGGAGATATATGAAAAATGTATAAAAAATTTTATTTTATTTGTTACTTTTTCCACGGCACTAAAATTGATTTGACACCCTGTATGGGTAAAAAACATTATTACGAACATTTTGATGAGATAATTATCAACGATCATGCAGTAATAAGGGGGAATATTCGAATATTTGGAAACGGCTGAACTGTTTTTTCCCCTACGGCACTACAAATTGTTTTGACACCTTGTATATATCGGAAATATATGGGAGTATTTCCTTTGAAAGAATCATCAACGATCATGCAGAAATAACGGAGATATATAAATAAATGTATAAAAAATTTGATTTTTTTATTTGTTACTTTTTTTCCTACGGCACTACAAATTGATTCGACACCCTGTATGGGTAGAAAACATTATTACGAACATTTTGGTGGAAAAATATTAGCGAGCACGCAGTGTAGAGGGAGATATTCGAATATTTGGGGATACCGTGGTTGGTACTGTTATTTCCCCTACGGCACTACAAATTGTTTTGACACGCTGTATATATCGGAAATATTATCGTCAGTATTTCCTTGGAAGAATCATCAACGATCATGCAGAAATAACGGATATATGAAAAATGTATAAAAAATTTGATTTTTTTTTTTTACTTTTCCTACGGCACCAAAATTGATTTACCCCCTGTAGGGGAGAAAACATTATTACGAACTTTTTGGGTGAAAAAATTATCAACGATCATGCAGTAATAACGGAGATATTCGAATATTTGGAAACCGTGGCTGGAACTGTTTTTTCCCACGGCATACAAATTGTTTTGACACCCTGTATATATCGGAAAATTATCGTCAGTATTTCCTTGGAAGAATCATCAACGATCATGCGGGAAAAGGAGATATATGAAAAAAAAAAAAAATTTTTATTTTTTAAATTTTTTCCACGGCACTAAAATTGATTTGACACCCTGTATGGGTAGAAAACATTATTACGAACATTTTGATGAAAATTATCAACGATCATGCAGTAATAACGGATATTCGAATATTTGGAAACTGTGGTGAACTGTTTTTCCCTACGGCACTACAAATTGTTTTGACACCCTGTATATATCAGAAATATTATCGTAGTACCTTGAAAGAATCAACGATCATGCAGAAATAACGGAGATATATAAAAAAATGTATAAAAAAATTGATTTTTTATTTGTTACTTTTTTCACGGCACTAAAATTATTTCACCCGAGGGTTGGGAAAAATTTTACAAACATTTTGGTGGAAAAATACAACGATCATGCAGTAATAACGGAGATATTGAATATTTGGAAACGTGGCTAGAACTGTTTTTTCCCTACGGCCTACAAATCTTTTTACACCCTGTATATATCGGAAATATTATCGTAGTATTTCCTTGAAAGAATCATCAACGATCATGGGAAATAACGGAGATATATAAAAAAAATGTATAAAAAAATTTGATTTTTTTTTTGTTACTTTTTTCCTACGGCACTCAAATTGATTTGACACCCTGTATGGGGGGAAAACATTATTCGAAATTTTGGGAAAAATTTTTCAACGATCATGCAGTAATAACGGAGATATTCGAATTTTGGAAACTGTGGCGGGAAACCCTTTTTTTCCCCACGGGCACTACAAATTGTTTTGACACCCGTATAATCGAAAACATCGTGAGTATTTCCTTAAAAGAATCACCAAACGATCATGAAATAATTAATAAAAAATGTATGAAAAATTTGATTTTTTATTTGTTATTTTTTTTTCCTACGGGCTACAAATTGATTTGAAAACCCTGATGGGTAGAAAACATTATTACGAACATTTTGGTAGAAAAAAATCAACGATCATGCAGTAATAACGGAGATATACCGGGAAAACTTAGAAAAGGATTATTTTTTTCTTTCTTTATTCTCCTAGTTACAAAATTTTTTTCCTGATGTATTGAATACCTTTTTTTATGAAAATTCTTTAAGGGAAAGTGGAAAAAACTTAAAAGCATTCTAAATTGGTTTGATCTTTAGATTGATAAGATGATTGAGGATATCAGTGAACAAAAAAAAATATTAAAAATTTCTTCATGAATGGATATCCTGAAAAACGTGAAAAAAGCGTAGGGGGGTTCCCAAAACCGGGCGCCCAAAAAATTTTCCTCTTTTTTCGAATCCACTCTAGAAACTGTGGATGGGAAATGTGGATCTTCCATAAACCTTCGATCGGGCGTCGTCGAGAGTTGATGAACCTTTTTTTAATTTTATGGATGGAATTTTTTTTTTTAACCCCCCGTTACTGTACTTCAGTGACTTACGGAGATAAACTAGTTGTTGAAGAAGTAGGATTTCATTACTCCCCCATATATCAATTTTTTTCATAAATTTTTGGGTTTTGCCGATCGTTTATCGTTAATACTACCCGTTGTTTAAAATTTTAAAAAATTTCCTCAAATGAGCCCTTTTGAAACGGGGCGATGGGGGAAACCCCCTTTATAAAAAACGTTTTTTTTTCATAATATTTTTCCAGTTTCATCCAAAATTTGGGGTCCGCTTTACAAAGCACACCGCCAAAACCCCAAAGTTCGGTCACAACAGTTTAAAATTTTAAAAAAAGTACAAAAAATTAAAAATACCAAAAAAATGGGGAAAGTTAAACTTTGTAAACTACACAAATTATTAAATGTATAAAAATTTCAATTACAAAACGTCAATTAGGGCAAAAAACCCCCATTTTGACAAAAATCCAGGGGGGGGGCTTAATTTTGAATTTTAGTATTAACTGATTTAATTATCTCAGCTTTCGTTTTTAAAAGTTTCCAAAAACTCCCCCAAAAACAAAAAATTAGACTCATTGAATATAT
>JAFIRS010008763.1:0-14681 GCA_018342105.1 Gonioctena quinquepunctata | reverse complement strand
TAGCCCCTAACCAAATAAAATATGCAATTAAAAACAACCCACAGATGTCCCCAACACTATATCTCCATAAATCATTTCCACCTTTAACATCGCAACTAATTAATTCACCAGATCGTAAAGTAAACCACTAAACAAACCAAGAAGGTCCAAACGAACCTATGTTTGAAGGTACGGATTAACATTTTAATAACCGTAATTATTATTTGTTTTAATTTGACAATTTTACTTACTCATTGTTTTTACCTTGTAGAGTTGTAATTTTTTTTAATCCTGATGAAGACAAGGATCATCCTGTCGAAACGTAGAAACGTATGAATTAAGTTATACCAAAACAAAGTTGTAAATAATTTTTGAAAGCCGATCAAGAACCATAACCCAAGAAAAAAACCAAATATATATATATATATATATAAAATATATAAATATATATATATATATATATATATATATTTATATATATAATATATAAATATATATATATATATTATAATATATATATAAGAGAATAAGAGAAACTGTTTCGAATCCAAAAGAACAAATCCGTTACAGCCCGTTTCATGGTTTCCCAATCATCAGGACGGCTTGTGGTCTTTTCCAAATTGCATCAGATTTCTTGTTGGTTCATAGCCTTAGGAATCAAACATTGGAATATCAGATTATTGATAGTGACATTTTCGGAAGCTTCCCAAATCGGGAATTTTACGAACCCACAGCCCAACAAATGTGCAGATAGGCTTACCCACGATATCAATATCGATTCTCATTAACGCAAAGAATATCGAGAATGGCTTTTGAACCAAAGAAACAATCCGCCAGCCTGCCAGTTTCCCATAGGAGGTTGTGCCTTTCCAAATTGCATCAGATTTCTCGTTGGTTCATTCTTAGGTACAAATTGAACGATGATTATTGATAGGCATCATAATTTGCAGAAGTTAAAACCTAATATCTGATTGAATTTAAAGAAAAAGCCGTCCGATGATTGGGAAACCATGAAACAGGCTGTAGACGGATGGTGTGTTCTTTTGGATTCGAAACAGATGTCTCTTATTCTCGATATTTGTCTGCGTTAAACGCATGAGGAGTACGACTATTGATATCGTAGGTAGGCCTATCTGACACATTTGTTGGTGACCTGTTAATGTGCACGAAATTTCGTGCTATTAAAATTCCACGATATTAGGTTTAAGCTTCACCGCACGGATTATAGATGTCACTATCAATAATCATATGCAGTTCACATGTTTATATTGGCCTGAGGTTCTGAACCAACGAGAAATCTGATGCGAATTTGAAAGAGACCACAAGCCGTCCTGATGATTGGGAAACCATGAAACAGGCTGTAGACGGATGGTGTGTTCTTTTGGATTCGAAACAGATTTCTTTTTATTCTCGATGTTTGTTTGCGTTAAACGCATGAGGAGTACGACTCATTGATATCGTGGGTAGGCCTATCTGACACATTTGTTGGTGACCTGTTAATGTGCACGAAATTTCGTGCTATCAAAATTCCACGATATTAGGTTTAAGCTTCACCGCACAGATTAAAGATGTCACTATCAATAATCTGATGCAGTTCACATGTATATATTTGTATATATATATATATATATATATATATATATATTATATATATATATATTATATATATATATATATATTTATATATATTTATATATATATATATATATATATATATATATATATAAATACATATATATATATATATATATATACATATATTTGTATATGTTTAGAAGGGTAGTCTCTTGACTGAACCAGTTGAATAAAAACATCAAATTTGGAAATACACTTCGAAAGGATATTCCATTGGAATGCAGTCATCTTAAAACGGCGGATAAGGTGGAAAAAACTATTTTTTGAATTGTCAAGCTTTCGAAAAATTTATTTTCATTCTCGAGTTGATGTTGAAATATAAAAGTTGCTAGTGCACTTCATTTTACTAGACTACGGCAAAGCAAAAAGGAGGGTTATGATTTTGACCGGTATGTATGTGGTCATTCATTCCCTCATAACTACTAAACTACCTATCATAATTTGACAAATGGTAAATCGTTGGGAGCGCCTTGATCGTCTGCTGGTTATAGGCTATGTGACGTCACATTTAATTGTATGGGGCGCCCTCTACATAAGGTCAAAAACTGAAAAAAATATTTTTTCAATGATGCCGTGTTGGAAACAAATGAAAGGACTTAATTAGCTCATTTAATATATATATATATTGTTATCTGTTGCTCGCGGCTTTGCTGCATGCACCCGATAATTGGGAATGATTTCTAAGATCACGCCTCAGATGTGAGCCAAACGTATTTTCTCTCCAAACCTACCCAAAATACATAAATAATAAACACGTATTTCATTATGAACTATGAAACACATGTTGAAATTATATAAGTTGGGTTTCAGTGCTTGAATTATTTTTTTACCTGAAGCTTTTGTATCAAACCGAATATGCTGCAATATGGTTTTAGAATTGTGGAACATACAGAAATGGAGTGCACCAGCAACGTTTATATTCCAACCTCAACTTAATGTCTTGAGAATGGAAATACATTTTTCGAAAGCTTGACAATTTAAAAAAGAGTTTTTTTATCTCATCGTTTTTTCATAACTGTAACCACAAAGAATATCCTTTTAAAGTTGTAACACCCTCTATTCTTTAAATCACAAATTTGAAGAATCTGATTATAAAAGAGGAAATCATTGGCCGATAGGCTGTTCACTTCGATTCGGTAAGGTCGTGAGTAAGATTCAATTGATGACATTTAATAGTTTTCTCAGATTAGGCCACTAGAAAAATCATTCATCATTTAACTTGACTTGTTCAGTATTTGTGCGCCAGACTTGCAAAACACAAAAGTCCAAGGTAAGAAAATAATATAAAATAAGCAAATGTTATTTAGCTTGTATTTCAAGGCAAAATGAATATGCAAAAAGTTAACTCAACAATTTATTCCTGTTATACAAAATCCGAGTTGGGAACGAAAAAATTAAATGAACAATTACAATGAGAGTAAGAGAATCAATTTAAATATAAAATGTTGGACCTCCTGAAATGACCAGTCCTTCTGTCCTCAGCATACTGCTTCCCTCAGTACAATCATGTGAATAAGACGATGGGAATCAGAAATTGTTATAATTATGGGAAGAACTTTGAACCCCAAGCCCATGTTTCAAATTTTTATTTGATGAACCCAGAAATGGTCGAATCCAACTGATGAAGAACATTGAACCAGTTCATACAGATGACTGGGAAAATATAAGTTACAATAAAGATGAATTTAAACAGAGAGATATATATTAACCCAAATCTATAAGAAAATTGATAGAATTATTGTGAAATATTCACTGAGGATACAAAGAAAAACCCACCTAAAAATTCCCAACAAGATTATTTTAACATCCAAAAGTGGAAAAATCCTTGATAATTTATTGAAATGTACTAGAATAGTACAGAGTGAAGGTGATGAAAGGTAGTTGAACAAAAAAATACCCTTGAAAGAGGGAGAAAGTTTCCGAACAAGTATAAAGTGCGATAACTAAAATTATTCTCAATAATTTTCCAGAGGAAAAGTATGGTATCCTGAAATCAGAATATTTTGAGGAGTAACAATAACTAGAGAGCGAGGGCCGAGCTTTGTTTCCAGAGAACAAGTATAGTGTTCGATAACTAAAAATATTCTAAATTACTTTCCAGAAGAAAAGTATTCCGAAATCAAAATATTTTGGTAATTTTTCAGAGGAAAAGTATAGTACTCGGTAACTTTATGGGGAGTGTGACCACACTTCTCACAAGTGAGCACGATAAACTCTCAAATGGAGATAAATGGTTAAGATAATTCTTCCAACAGAAGAAATGCCCAATATATGGAAATCTACCTATACATTGTAACGATATATCTGTTACATTTCTTATTGATATGCTCAGAGATTCATTCATTCACTTTTGAAAATTTTAGCGCCATCTTACCGTGGGTTACGGCGAATAGTCTTTGGAGTTGAGAAGATGAGCAACAATTCATTCTGACAACACGATCATATTAAAAGGAATGAATATGTCATTCTCGGCCTTTATAGAGCGAATTACAATAGCGATAACTTGTAAACTTGTGTTCTGAAACTTGTCAGCCATTATACAATGAAGTAAAATCTATTCATGTTAAATTAACAAATGAATTAGAGCATTTTCCCTCTCTTCTACGAAAGTATTTTCAAATCAGTGAATGATGGTGACATCAGGCAAGGTTTGTGAAAATATTTTTGATTTAGTGAAATATAAACCATCTTGGAACATATTTTTAACGAGAACGTCAGATGGCTCTTCACAAAAAGAATGATATCTGAAGTCATCTGTTTATGTTGTTCAGTAAATTGTGATTAGAATTATCTAGGTCAATCGGATTATGGATCACAGTGCCGTTCATTATATATTTTCCCAAAGATTTCAGTTAGAATCATGGATGCCACATATGATATATTGGATTAAATTAATATCAATGTCAATTTTATATGATTAGATTGCTTTTTCTGACAAGGGTTTATTTCGAATTATTGAGGGTTTCAGATATATATGATATCACTCACAGTGTATTTGGTATGATATAGTTGAATAATATATATTTCTCATGATTTTTATATTTGAATATATCTCTGGTATAGTTCCATATTTGGTGATAATTATCGTATAATTCTGTTTTTTTATTCTTTGTTAAGTATAGTCTTGGCTGCTCAAGATCATAATAAATTATTTTCCTTATAAAAACAAAAATCAATTTCAATTAAAAATAATTTGATTCTTCAATCTCAGTATTGAATATTACTGAAAAATCTCAGCATAAGCTGATTTACGGGCTTGTGGCTCAGTGGCACGAGCGTCGGTCTTGTGTCAACTGTTTCCACCTGGCGCGGGTTCGATTCCCGCAGCTGGTGAAAAATTTTTTCAAGGTCCCAAGAGTGGTTTCGGATCCCACTATAAAAGGTAAGGTCCCCGTGATCTTAACTCGTACAAGTTTTCATTAACTTCTGAGGGTTGGTCAAACAACTAAGAAAGCGGTTAAAAAAACAAAACAAAAACAAAAAAACAAAACAAAAACAAATTAATTTTAAGCAATGATCTCTTGATGAGATTACACTCATTTGTTACAACTATTGAGGAGTGCATTGGAAAATTCTGTTTCAAGAAGTTGAATTTTTTGTATATCAAATTCTGATACAGACAATATTGTTTTCATGTAATATTGCTAAGAACACACTCAATGGACAGGAAGCTGACGCTTGTATCCTGATCCATTTATCTACCTGATCGGTCGCCCAGCAGCTATGAGTACCCCCTGATTGTGAGCCATACAACTACGTGAAGTCCAGCTACGAGCTACACAAACAGAGCTACTACAATCAGAGGTACATCGTCACCGATAAATCGACAGGTTCAGCAAATAAAAAAAAATTTTTTTTTTTGAAACTAAATAAATTTTCACAGCAGATAATTGATAGATAACTAGATAACTATAAATGCTGTATATTTGTAAATAGATTGACTTGAATTTGGTATTTGTTTTATTGTTGTAGTTATTAACAGAAGGATACGTTATTTAATTCGCAATCATTATTGAGTGGGGAATTTGAATTTTTGTCCCAATTTAACAAAGAAAAAATTCTGGCGCCCATTCGAATTCACAATTTCTAAAACTCTGCTTGAAACATAAAAAATTTGAAACTAGCAAGGCGGTCCAAAGAACTCCACACCGCTCTTCACTGAATAGTCTGGGCATTCTATTATAACAATAAACTTGTATTATATCACATTTGGCGCCCAACGTTTGAGTGACTACTTAAAATTGTTTTTTTGAAAAAAATATCTTTTGTTTTTTTTTTCTGTAAGAACACAGAAATAAACTTTATTGGAAAATTCATTGCTGAACTTGTCGAATTTTATCTGACTTTATTTTTCTGAATTGATATTTGCTTGATATAGTGATATTTTGGTGGTTGGAAGGACTTTTGATAATAATTTTTCTGAGTTATATTTAATCTGAAAAATTTTAGAAATGGAAGTTAATCATCTGAGAAGTTATGAACTTGATTATGAGATTGAAATTAGGGACGTTGAAACAACAAGTGATGTTGAAAAACGTAGAAATTCATTGAGAGGACTTTTGAGTCAAGAAAATTCAAATCGTAGCTTTTCTGAGGGTTTTGTTAATTGTTATATACATGATGAGGATGTATCAGGAATTAAAGAAACGTTTCTGAACTTGAAAGCAGTCAACTCATTGAAAGTGCATATAAACAGTTAAATTCTAGACTTTGTCATATGTCTCGTAGAATTAACAAACTTGGTGTAGATAACGAAATTAAGGAAATAAGTGAAAAGCTTTTATGATTAGAAATGTAAGAGTTGGGGAAAGATTCAGCTGCTAAAATAACAGGAACGTCATCTAATCAAATGTTCACTCTTACTAGCTCGACTCAACAGCCACCTCATTTCAATTTTCTGAAACCAGTTCTTCCATATAAATGGAATATTCATTTCAGTGGTGATTCTCGTAATGAATCATTGATATATTTTCTGGATAAAGTTGATGCTTTCAGTTTTGCACGAAATGTTTCGAAAAACGTTCTATTTTCATCTGCTGGGGATCTATTCAAAGATCAAGCATGGATTTGGTATAACAATTACAGAAAAAAATTTAGAAATTGGGATGAATTAGTTCAGAAGCTTAACGATGATTCCTTGCCATATTTTTATGGTGAAGAACTGAGAATTGAAATTATTAACCGAACTCAAGGTTCGTCTGGAAGGGTCGTTATATAAATTCCTTCAATGGTTGGTTTTTTCAATAGAATGAAAGAGAAACCCAGTGAAAAGGAAATCATACGGAGAAATTTATTACTTTTATTTATCTTTGTGTGATATTGGTAATATATCTGAGCTGAGCAATTTGGAAAAGTCTCGTGAACGGTCAGAAAGATATAAGCCACCTCCAACTAGGAGATCAGGGTTATTAGAGCCGGATTTGAGTTGTGTAGTTTTCCAAGAGTCTCAGAATTTATCTTTTCAAAGAAATTTTAGTTCGAATAAAGAGGTATCAGTAGTAAATTCCATACGTTGTTGGAATTGTTCAGAAGGAGGTCATTCTCACAGGAATTGTCGTTCTCAGAAAACTTTATTCTGTTATGACTGTGGAAAGAAAGATATTACAAGGGTGGTATGTTACAAATGTAATCTGAAGAAGCGAAAAAGTCAAGCAAATGTCAACACAGTGAATTCTAAAGAATGGAAAATGTGGCTAGGAGTAGTAAATAATTTTCTTTCTGATAAATCAGATTCCAGTCAATTACCTTCGAGAGTATTTACTGAATTACCTCCTAAATTACCGTCGAAATTGCCTTTGATATTACCTCCTAATTCAATTATTGAGAGAAAAGATAAAAGTAGTTTGAACGTACCTTCTCTGAATCCTATTTTTGAAAGAAAGTCAAATGATAATCGTCCCTATCTGAGAGTTCAAATTTTTTATGATGAAATTTCATGTTTGGTTGATTCTGGAAGTTGTTCTTCTATATTGGGTTCGAATGGGTTTTTTCTGTTGAAACAGCGGAAAACGCATTTTCCGCTTAACTTGCGCCTTAATTCATTCCTGGTATTGTAGATGAAGTAATATCTCCTTTAGTTTATTAATTGAAGAATGAGAATGGTGCTGACCCAGGTAACTGGCATGTAAAAGATTTAAAATCTGACCTAACTTTTCTTGATTCCGATGATGACTCAGATGAGTCAGAATCAGAAACGTCTCAAAACTCTGATGAAGAGTTATGATCTTTTTGGTTCACTTTTTTAGCTGTGCAGTAGACGGCTCAAGAATATTGCTGCAGGGGCATAAACCATCCTGGCGGTAAAAGTCCGACCAAATGGCCACTTTGTCTTTTGACATTTTCTCTCTTTTGAGAAATTTATTTTTGGATATTTTGAGAAATTTATTTTTGGATATCTTTATATTTCATTTGATTTTTGGGAGAGTTATCTGAGTGTATTCAGAAACATTTTGTTCCTTGATACTGTTGGTGAAACATATGAGTATTTTCGAATAATTTGGCAAAAATATGAGGTTGCACAAAACTTTTGGTTTGGCAAAATATTTTTTTTGAAAATTTAACTGAGGTCCAAAATTGTGTTCTTTTTTGTTGATATGATGATTGGAGCGGTCAATTTATCTTCATCTTTTAGTGTTGGTGTATTTTTGGATTCATACTTTGAATAAAAATATATTTTATGTATATTATGGTTGAACTAAAATTTTGCTGGAAAATTGCATTCAAGTTAGAAAACTCAGTTTGCTTTTTGACATATGTTCATATTTTGATCAGTGAATGATTGCAGTTTATATTTTCAGGGTTTAAGTACTCAAATCATAGTATTATGTAAGCATTCATATTGGTTATTAATGTGCATGTGTAGTACTTTCTCATGAGTTGAGAGTTTAAGGATTCTGACTTATATAAGATAGTTATTACCTGGTTATTTTCGTGAGTTAGAGAACACAAAATAATTTTTGGTGTGCATATATCTTTGGGTATAATATTTGATGGGTTTAAGTACTCAAATTACCTTGTGCGTATGCATTTATCTTGTCATTGATATATGTGCATTTTACCTTTTTCGGGAGCTTGAAAGCTCGTATCGTGTTATATAGGTGCATTGGAGTTATTGGGTACTTCAAATGTTCCAGCAAAATTAGGGTCAATTTTTATGCTCCTGTAAATCTAGGTTCATTTTTGACACTGTAAAAATTTTGGATTTAGACATACCTTACCTCAAAATTTTGCCATGGACTCTTTGAAAAGGTAAATTCCTGAGCATTTATATCTTTCATACCATCACTTGAAAAAATGTTTGTTTTCGTTTGGGTAGCCATACGGTTTAGTTGTTGGTGACAGTTAGTTAAATCAAATTGGTTTACTTTATATTAATTTTTTTTTTTCACCAGGTTTGTGCGGAATGATGGGTTCCTTGTCCGGATTCGGTGGGATCGGTGGTTGTCTCAGATAATCGGGAGACGTGTGGATATAGATGTTCCTCAACGGCGCAGCAACATCTGGCAGCGACGGGGGCATCTTGGCTGGATTATTTGGGAGGACTCCAATCGTATGGTTTCTTGACCTGGATGTCGTCATTCATCACAACCTATTTTGTTCTTACCCATTAGTCAGTTATGAATACAGAGAGTTGAAGTTTCAGTCGGTACATATCAAAAAGGAAATTTATTTTTGAATTTGTTCAAATTCTTTTTTTTCATTATCTTATTTAGGTTGTCATGAGTACAAGGACTAGAAGCTTCAGCTTGTAATTATTGAAACTAACTTAATTTTTTTGAATCATGAGTAACTTTCACCCATTCAGCCTGTCAGTTATACAGGGGAGAATAAAAAGTTTTGGCTTAGTAGATGCTATAATTTACATACATAATTTTTATAATTTTTGAGAAAAGTATTTTGATATGAAAAATTGCAAAGCACTGCTTTGAAATTTTTTCTGTGGAGAAAGGGGGATGTGTTACGATATATCTGTTACATTTCTTATTGATATGCTCAGAGATTCATTCATTCACTATTGAAAATCTTAGCGACATCTTACCGTGGGTAACGGCGAATAATCATTGGAGTTGAGAAGTTGAGCGACAAATCATTCTGACAGCACAATCATATTGAAAGGAATGAATATGCCATTCTCGGCCCTCATCGAGCAAATTACATTAGCGATAACTTGTGAACTTGTGTTCTGAAACTTGTCTGCCATTACACAATGAAGTAGAATCTGTTCATGTTGAATCAACAAATGAATTAGAGCATTTTCCCTTTCTTCTTCGAAAGTAATTTCAAATCAGTGATTGTTAGTGACACCAGGCAAGGTTTGTGGGAATATTTTTTATCAAGTAAAATGTAAACCATCTTGAAATATATTTTCAACGAGAACGTCAGATGGCTCTTCACGAAGAGAATGATATCTGAAATCATCTGTATATGTTGTTCAGTAAATTGCAATCAGAATCATTTAGGTCACTCGGATTATAGATCACAGTGCCGTTCATTGAATATTTTCCTGAGGAGTTCAGTTAGAATCATGGATGCCACATGTGATGGTGTAACGAATTTTTCGTTACTTCCTTATACATAATCAATTTCTCATAACTATTCCGGTTATTTCACGGTGGAACGGGTCAGTAGTCACGGTCGATCGTGAACTATGGGACAGCGCCATCAGTGTTTTTCAATAGGAAAAAAACCGAGAATGAAAAACAGGTGAACTGTGATCTCGTCGAACTGAAGAGATAATCGTTCTCTTTCTTGATTTGAACGTCGAGATAGGCAGGTGGACTGAGTGAATTGATTTTGGTATGTACGATCTATAAGTTAAATAAGTTTCACTTCTGGAGTCTAGTTGAGTGATATTATTCTCTTTATCTTGCAATTAATGTTGTAGCTGATTAGCATTTTCTTCTTTTTCCTTATGCTTGTAATATTAGAATTCTTGGATATACCGCATGGTCATTTTTGAAGGTTAAATATAAATTCTTCGGTCATTTTGGCAAAGCATTCATAGTACATATTGTGGCTAACGTAACATCTGTTCCGAATATTGGGAACTGATTTTTTTTCATTGGAAATCAGTTCTACGCTTTTGCATTTTTTAGGTACCAGGTAATTGGTAATTTCGAATGGACTAGAGCTTACTTACCTCACACGACCAGTGGATTGTTCCAAGGATTCCGATTGAAGTGAAGGGCGTATTCGACTATTCTGGGACAGTTTGAAGTGACTAATAGGACGGCTCTCTGGTGAGCAATTTTCTTTATTTCATAACTACATGTTTATGAGAGTAATTTTCTTTTCTCTTGAGAAAGAATTGCTTATGGAGAGAGTTGTACCTCTGGCCTAACTGGTCTCAGAACACTCGATTCAATATATGCCTCAAGCGTGGAGTTGATTCCCGTTTAATAAATTTCTTATATCCATTACTCCATTCAATTCTTGGTGGAGCTTGTTTGAGTTTTGATCGTTGCAGAGTCAATTCACTTCAGTTACTACCTTGTCGCCAAACGCAGGGAGATTCACAAAATTTTTTGAGAATTATCTGTTTCATCGATTTGAAAAGGAAATTGCCGCCCTATTTCAAAATTATCTTTTTCTAAGAGAGTTGTGCCCACTGAAAAACGCGTGGTCTCCCTCTTCGGTTTATCTTTGGAAATTCTTCAATAAAAAGAATTATTTCACTTTATCTTTATCTAAGAGAGTCGTGCTCACTGAAAGACGTGTGTCTCTCTCTTCTTATCTTGGCTGAAGAGTATACTTTTACTCTGACTATTATCTTGGTTCAGAAACCCAATTTTTTTTTGTAGCTCACTAGAGTATTTTGGTTATAACACTTTATTTTCCTTTGGCACTTGCTTCAAAATAGTTTATTTTTGTACTGGCAACCTTTGAATATTTTGCTTTAAAATAGTAGATTTTTTCTCTGGCAATTTTATGGTATTTTGCTTTAAAATACTATATTTTTTCTCTGGTAAAATTTCAAGGAAATTTTTATATTTCTTTTGGAATACCTTTCCTCATTAAATTTTTTTACCCTTCTGGTACATAGAATCACCTTATCAAAAATTACTTGTTTCAAAACTTAACTGAATTTGAATATAACGTTTTGAGTAAGGTTTGTTTTGTTTGGTTTTAAATTTTGTTCATTTTTAATTTTTTTTTCAATTATAAAAATTAACTCCAGAATAGCAGATTGGATTGCTATTTATTATCTTTGTTCTTTCACTGTAACCTTCCAGTCTTATATATAGACTGAGATTTTTATTTTATGCTATCATTTGCATCTATCTTTTGACTCTAAATTGAAATTTGAAACATAAAACTTGAGGTTCAAAGGATATCCTTCGTTCTCCCCTTTTTGTACATATTTTGATTCCTATCATCTTCTTCGCATGATATATACCACGGAGGGGACCCATCTACGGAGACAGAAGGACTAGTAACCTGGGAGGTCTTACAGCACATCCATATCAGCACTGGTCCGTGAAGATCAACTAAATTCACGCCGATAAGGGGGTCTAAAACCAACCAGAGAACCACCCACGACCATTTTCATCGTAACCGCTGAAATCAAGTTCCTCATAGAACCGCTGAGACCAGCTTCAAGAAACTAGCCTTCATCTCTCTCACTCAAGATCTCCGAAGGTATATCAGTGTCATCAACAACTGGAGGAATCATAGTTTGTAAATGTTCGGGTTTTGATCAGAGTCGAAAATACTTGTTTTTTATGTAATTTCTCAATTTTTGTTCACAGAAATCAATACTCTTATAGTATAATTGTCAACCTGTTTTTTTATTGTTCAGTCAATTCCATCTGGAGTAAATTTGATAAGTTGATTTTTTGCATATTTATTCGCCTTCCCGTACGAGCTAGGTAACATTTATTTAATTTCATTTATCTTTGACTTTTGTCTTTAGCAAGTCTGGCGCCCAACTTTCGAACTAGTCAAGTTAATTAATGTACAATTTTTTTAGTGGCCAAATTTGATTAACTAGGAAAAGTCATTGATTGAACCTTACTCACGGCCTAACCGTATCCATCTGAGCAGCCTATCGGCAAAGTGATTTCACCTTCTTAAATTTGCATCATATAATTTAAAATCTGGGGTTCAGAAGTAAGGGGTGTTGCAATAGATCGGATTGAATTAATATCAATGTCAATTTTATCTGATTAGATTGCTTTTCCTGACAAGGGTTTATTGGGAATTAATGAGGGTTTCACAAATATATGATGTATTTGGTATGATATAGTTGAATAATATATATTTTTCATGATTTTTATATTTGAATATATCTCTGGTATGGTTCCATATTTGGTGGGAATTTATGAAGCGATTATATATATATATATATATATATAAATATATATATATATATATAAATATATATATATATATATATAATATATTATATATATATATATTTATATATATATATTTATATATATTTATATATATATTTATATATATATTTATATATACATTTCATAATACATTGGCACCGGAATGATGATTACCTGCCAAATATAAAGTTAATCAGACAACCAGAATTCACTTGCAAAAGTTCACATGAAACTACCAATAAAACAGGGCATGTTAAATAAAATATGGCAACATTTTCTGAGTTCTCCACATTAAGAAAGCAAATGACTGCATCTCCCTACAAACAAATTTCCACAGAAAAACTTTTAAAATTGGCTTGAATACTATCTTACAAGTATATGGTATAGAAAAATAAATAACCTCCTTCGATTCGCGCTGTTGCCAATACTTGGGCTGACCAAGTTCACAATAACATGTTGACGACTTCGAGAATATATATCCTGAGCGGTGTATTTAAATAGCGCCCCCTACAGTTAGCTACAGCGAATCAAGTGGTGTATAAGGTGGATGTAAATGGTACTTTTGTTAGCCCAGCCGAAAATTTGGCATAATCCACGGGGTACCTATATCTATTCAATTTCGATGATATACAGTGGGATACCTTGGTCAGCCCGAAACTGGGACGACGAACGTCGGATCGGGCCGACCTTCGAGCTGTTTACATATCCTACGGGCTGCACAATGACCATAAACATATCTAGGTATATATATATATATATATATATATATATATATATATATATATATAATATATATATATATATATATATATATATTTATATATATATATATATATATATATATATATATATATATATATATATATATATATATATATATATATATATATATATATTTGTGTGCATATATTCCATTCTTGAAATTTGGAATATTATTTGATGCATAGAAAACTGTTTGAAGATGCATTTGACGATTGGTCAAACTTAATTCTCATATGCTTTCTCTTGAATATCATTGAAATTGAAGTCATTTTCGTAGAATTCTGTTTTTTTATTCTCTGTGAAGCTGCTCGACATCAGAATAAATTAGTTTTTCCTTATATAGAACAAAAATCTATTTTGGTTAAATCATAATTTAATTCTATAATTTCAGTATTGGATATTACTGACAAATCTCAGCATAAGCTGATTTGTATCCACAATTAATTCTAAGCAATGATCTCTTGATGAGATCACACTCATTTGTAACAACTATGCGTTGAGGAGTACATTAAAAAATTCCAAGTTTCAAGAAGTTGAATTTTTTGTATATTAAATTCTGATACAGACAATATTGTTTTCATGTAATATTGCTGAGAACACACTCAATGGACAGGAAGCTGACGCTTGTATCCTGATCCATCTATCTACCTGATCGGTCGCCCAGCAGCTATAAGTACCCCCCTGATTGTGAGCCATACAACTACGTGAAGTCTAGCTACGAACTACACAAACAGAGCTACCACAATCAGATGTACATCGTCACTGATGAACCAACATGTTCAGCAAATAAAAAAACTTTTTTTTTTTTGGAAACTGAATGAATTGTCACAGCAGATATTTGATACATATTTGTTAAGAACTGTAAATGTTGTATATTTGTTAATAGATTTACTTAAATTTGGTCTTTGTTTTATTGTTGTAGTTATTAACAGAAGGAAACGTTATTCAATTTGCAATCATTATTGAGTA
>JAFIRS010008762.1:0-14691 GCA_018342105.1 Gonioctena quinquepunctata | reverse complement strand
AATAAATTTTCTAATCTAAACAAACTAAAACGCGTGTTTGCATATATACTCAGATTTATCAATAACACAAGAATTGAAAATTTTAGACAATCAGGTATTCTATCCCCAGAGGAATTGGACAATGCATTACTGAAATTACTTCAATTGACACAAACCCAAACTTTCACATGAATTGAAACAATTGAAGTTATCTGGTCATGTAAGCATTAAAAGCCCATTAATAAATCTTAATCCATTTTT
Organism: Gonioctena quinquepunctata; assembly: GCA_018342105.1. Taxonomy (NCBI): domain Eukaryota; kingdom Metazoa; phylum Arthropoda; class Insecta; order Coleoptera; family Chrysomelidae; genus Gonioctena; species Gonioctena quinquepunctata. The sequence goes on along the minus strand of JAFIRS010008762.1, from coordinate 14,451 downwards.
AGATGATCGTGACATCATAAGGGTAGGGGGACGATTAAAACATTCTGATTTCGAATTCAATAAAAAATATCCAGCCGTTTTACCAAAGTCACATATTTTATCAATTCTGATAGCACGTGATGAACATGTGAGAATATTGCATTCAGGTCCACAAGCTCTGTTAGCATCCCTCAGAGAGCGTTTTTGGCCTATTTCTGACGTAACCTTGCGCGTAAGGTGGTACATGAATGTGTCAGGTGCTATAGATTTAGAACGAATAGTATGAAAAATATAATGGGTAATCTTCCGAAGGAAAGGCTTACGCCCGCTCGTCCTTTTACAGTTACCGGGATTGATTACTGCGGGCCGTTTCCTTTGAAAGATAGAAAATTCAGAAATTTTAAATTAACCAAATCATACATTTCTTTTAATTTTTGCCACTAAGGTAAGATTACATATTCTGCAACTTTTCTCTAAATCTACAACTCAGGAAACTTGTGTTTTGAACAAAAAGAGAAAAATTTATGAGATTTTTTTCACTTTCTTTTTTATGCTGCAGTTAACCAACATTGTAAATTAGGTAAAATTATTTCAAGTATCAATTTTATGTCCTTTCTCATAATGATTTTAATATCATATTTGTTCATTTTATTATCTGATGCAATCCTCTTCTGTGAAAAATCCCAGAATACAACATAAAATTCATAGAAATTTGTATTCCATTTATTTAAATATTTCATTGCAATTGCCAGAAAATGTGGCTGTCAAGGAAAGTGCAGAACTTTTTATCCATAAAAACCATGGAAATACATATTCATTAAATGAATCCAATTATTTGTGGAATTGTTTATTTAAAAAAAATTGGCAATTTTCACACATCATTTCGAAAATTTCAAGGTATTTTGATACTTTCACATTATTGAAAAAAAAATTGAAATATAAGTTTTTAGGGTAAGCTTACTGTATTGTATATAGTTAAAGTCAGTATGTAGATTATATACTTGTTTTAATCAATGTCAATTTTACAATTGTGTTATATAAACTTGCCCAATCCAGTAATATTGTCAATGAACCAATGTACAAACAGAAATAGCAGTATCTACGACAGAAAAATATTGAGTGGTTCATACATAAAACTAAAGGGCAGATTTATGTGAAAAACAATGTATGGATTACAAATGTTTAATGAAAATTATTCAGATGACTGTGCAGCTTGGGAAGAAAAGTTAAACTCTACATTCAAATTCCATTTGATCATTCGTTGAAATTGGAAAGTACCTAGATTCCATTTCCAATTTGCCAAGTATTAGAAAACTTTTATGAATCACATTTTTTCACTTATTCATCACAATGTTAAAAAAATACCACCACTTCTCAAACTTAACATGGCTTGTTGAACCAATAATGAGAACGGAATGATTTGACACCTTTTATTTTTTATTTCATATTGGAATATCGTAATCACAGTATTTTCAAGAACTTCAAGCATTTCACTGTGAGCATAGATTTTCCTGTTTTTTTTTTATATATATTTTAATTGTGTGATTATGAGAACTAGTCATATTTTTGCATTTTATGGAAAACTTGGGCGTGGCATATTTCAGATCATGCTTCCCAAAAAAAGTAAACACGTTTTCTATGTTAGGTTCTGGTAGATTTTACAAGTAGTAGAGATGGAAATATTTTCCAATGTTTATTCTATGAGAAAGGTTGATACCTGAATCACAAACTCTGCCCAATTTTACTGGACTGAAACAAAGAACTGTTGTTGTTTTTGTGTTTCCCACTGATGTACATAAAAACAATTTTGTTTATTGAAGGACAATATTGATGGTATCTGGCTCAATAGGAAATCTACCTGAAACGTTTTATCAGTAGCTGTAGAAGCATATAAACTCGCTGATAACAGCATTTAATTCGTAAATTGACAAAGTTACATCAAATCAACATGGAAGAAAAAGTAGATGAATCAAATAAATCAATCAATTCTATATTCTTCTTTCAAAAGTTTATTCCACGAAAAGTTTGTTTGGATTCTTGTGATTCAGGTATCAATGTTTCTAACGTTTCATTAACAATTTAAATCACTACTATTTGCAATTCATAACCCTCCTTAAAACTAATGCTGCCAACCATCTGTACACAATAATTATTTCCAATGTTAGAAGCTCTTTTGATTGCTTTATAATTTTGACTGCTCTATTTACATATACAGAGTGGCCACTTTTTTAATGGGATTGTATTGGTAACTTTTAAACCATTAGAGTTAGAAGGTCGGTCAAATGGAGAAAAAGTTGCATTCATAGAAGCATTGTCAAGCAGTTCAAACAAATCGAGATTACCAGGGCCAGTTATTGAGATATCATAAGAAAAGTAAATTCTGTCATTTTGATTTTTCTTTTTTTCCCACTTTATTTCGAATATTATCAAAAAATGTCACACTAGATTTTTATTCGACAGTAAGTTATCCTCAATTTGACATAACCAGATTTTGTATCCACGTTTATGCAGCTCTGGGCCACCCTCAACCTCATTTTTCAATACGGACCTGCATATTTTATGACACTTTTCGAAATAACTTTTAACGCTGAATTCAACGATATATCATACAATGTCATTCAAAGTTGATTTTCAGGTGATTTTGACCCTTGTCCAAATTTCTTTGGGTCGGATCTGTATTACATTTAGGTACTGTAACGTAAATAAACTTAACTTGGTTTAACTAATTTATTTAACACTTAATCTACAACTTAATTTATATTACTACGCCACTGTATAGCTCGATGGTATGGGCTCGTTCAGACTGTCCGTGCCATCTTGAGGGCTACCTATTTATCTCCGTCACAGAATTCCCGATCTTTCGAATTCCGGCAGTTGGCGATCCAGCATGTTCCAATCGTTTCCAATATCGACCGTTGCTCTCCGCGGAAGAGCAACTGGATGGTTCTCGAATATCTCCGGGGATGATCTCATCGCTGTCGACGGCAACACGCGAGGCGACAGGTCCGGCCTAGGTTCGTTACATTGCCCCCTTCTTAAAGACATTCCGTCCCGAAATTTCATCCTTGGAGTGTGACGATATCTGCATGACTCCCATATCTGCACCGTGAAGTTCGATGGAAGTAACACTCCACGGTCTTCATGATCGGTCGTGGAAGAGGGTTACAGCAAACCAAAATCCTGACGCCGCTGGATCTGAATATCGCCTCCAGCATACTTCTTATGACTCTCCAGTCCAACCCATCAATACCACAGGATAGTTTTGGAATTGCTAGATCCGCCAGATTCTGGTCCACCATAGTATCTCTTAGTTTGGTGAGACTCTTCCAGACATCTTCATAGGACGGTTTATCTTGGGAATGCCTCTTGGTAACTAGGTAGTAGATGTTTCTCTGGCCTTTCTTCAACTGTAGCACCCCACCAACTTCTGGATTCTGCTCCCGCAGTGTTTGGAGTTGACCAAATTTCTTGGAGAACACTACGGCAATGCCCTGGACATTCGAAGATCTTCTGCCACACAGTGCGCTAGTGCGTAGTCAGCAGGCACCTCGAAAAGGTCTCGTGACTCCTCTCTAGTAACCCCATGTAGAACTTTCTGCCCGTTTGAATACAAGGACATAAACTTCTCGACGTCATATCATCCTCCGGTGGCTTGAGGGTGCGAACTTGGTCATGGTTTCCAGCGTAAGGGGCCAACCTGTTGAAATGGACGACCCTTGGTTTCCCTCGGGTGGCTTATGGATTCGGTACACAAGGTCGTTTATCCTTTTCACGATTTTATACGGGCCTTCCACGAGTTCCGCAACTTTGGTGATAGTCCACGACGACGTTTGGGGTTGTACAGCCAAACCAGGTCATCAACCTTAAATCCTCCAGCGTCGGCCTTGATGTCATAGGTCTTCTTCATTTTATCGCTGGCACTCTGGATGTTCAACCGGACTCGTTCGTGGATGTCGTCCATTCTCTGCCGAAGTTTGCGGGACGTAGTCCTCTCCGCAGTGTCTTGTCCTGGCGGTATCCCAAACTTCAGGTCACAAGGCAGTCGCAGTTCTCGGCCCATTATAATACTAGCAGGAGTTTGACCGGTTGACTCGTGTACTGCGGATCGATAGGCCATCAGGAACAAATGAAGATACTGGTCCCAGTCTCTTTGATGGTCAGAGACAACCTTGGACAAGTGGCGGTGGATCGTCCTGTTCATCCGTTCCACCATTCCATCGGACTGCGGATGTAGGGCCGTGGTTCTTGTCTTCGGATGTTCAGCAGTAGACATATTTCTTGGAAAAGGTTGGATTCGAAATTTCTGCCTTGATCCGAGTGCAGCTCCATTGGAATACCGAATCGACATATCCACTCTTTCACCAAGACGTCGGCGACGGTGATGGCTTCCTGATTGGGCAGGGCATAGGCTTCCGCCCACTTACTAAAGTAGTACATTGCCACAAGGATGTATTTATTCCCGTGGTCGGATACGGGAAACGGGCCGGCGATGTCAATGGCGATTCTCTCGAACGGGCTGCCTACGTTGTACTGACGCATCGGGGCTTGGGTCGATTCGAGGTCCATTGCTAGCAGCATACAGCGCACTTTCTGCACCAGTCCTGGACGTCAGCTTGACAATTGGCCCAGTAAAACCGTTGCCTCACTTTCTGCAGGGTCTTCGTCACTCCCAGATGTCCTCCGGCGACTCCATCATGGATTTCCGCAGCACTTCCTCTCTTCTGTTCCTGGGAACAATTATTTGGCGTCTGTCTTCCCCACCAATATCGGCCTCCAACACACGTTTCAGGATCCCATTGTCCAGAATAAGAGAGTTCCATTGTGCCCAATAGGACTTAACAGCCGGCGGAGTAACCTGCGACTTCCTGCCATGATGGTCTTCGATTGCCCTTCTTCCAGCTGGCGACTAAGCCAAGGTCGGGTCTCTCTCTTGGTCTTTCTGGATCTTGCTGTCATTCCAGTTGTCATCCATTGCCGCGGTTCTACAAAGTGTTGCTTCTTTCTCTTCTGCTCGTCGGCAATGTGAGCAATCATCTGGACATGGTCTTCGCGATAAGGCATCTGCATTCTTATGGCTAGTTCGCTCGATGTTCGATCTCGAAATCGAATTCTTGGAGTCTCTCGATCCAACGTGCTACTTGACCCTCAGGATTTTTGAACTGTAAGAGCCATTTGAGAGCTGCATGGTCAGTTCTCAACAGGAATCTTCTTCCATACACGTACTTGTAGAAGTGTTCCACTCCCTTTACAACAGCTAACATCTCTCGCCTGGTGACACAGTAATTGCGCTCTGGTTTGCTAAGCGTCTTGCTGAAATAACCAATGATTTTCTCCTGTCCCTCCTGGATCTGAGATAGGACAGCTCCAAGTCCCACGTTGCTGGCGTCCGTATCCAAAATGAATTTCCCTTTGGGTAGGGGATAGCTCAGTATAGGTGCGTTGATCAAAGCTCCTTTCAGTTTCCTGAATGAATCTTGACATTCTTCGGACCACTGGAACTTTGTTTGGCCTTCCGTGAGCCTGGTCAGTGGTTTAGCGATGTTGGCGAATCCCAGCACATATCGGCGATAGTATGTGCATAAACCAAGGAAACTTCGAAGTTGGTGAATGTCTTTGGGATGGGCCAATCCTTAACAGCTTTGATCTTCTGGTCATCCACTGCTACTCCTTCTCCAGAGACAACGTGGCGAGGTATCGTACTTCTTTTGGAACAGATGGCATTTCTTAGGGCTCAGCTTCAATCCGGAGTTCCTCAGTCGCAGGAATACTTCCTCCAAGTTTTCCGTGGTCCTCAAACGATCTGCCGACCACAATTATGTCGTCGAGATACACTAGACACGTGTTCCATGAGAGTCCTTTCAGCACTGTCTCCATCAATCTTTCGAATGTGGCGGGAGCATTACAGAGCCGAATGGCATAACGGTGAACTGCCACAATCCTGAGCCGATGGTAAAGCAGTCTTTTCTCGATCTTCCTGAGCGAGTTCTACTTGCCAGTATCCACTCTTCAGATCAAGGGTCGAGAAAATCGTGGAACCAGCCAACGTGTCTAGGGTGTCATCTATTCTCGGAGAGGGTAACTGTCCTTCTTTGTGACATTATTAAGTTGGCGATAGTCTACACAAAAGCGTGTCGTTCCATCCTTTTTCTTCACCAGTACGACTGGAGAGGAGCAGGGACTGTCAGCTGGTTCGATAACTCCTTCTTTTCCCATATCGCTGACTATTTTGTCAGCCTCTTCCTTCTTGGCACAGATGAAGTCTTCTTGCTTATTGCCGGATCGGTCGGCAACACCCAGTATCAATCTTGTGCTGGACCACATTAGTTCGACCCCTTTTCCTTGTCCGATCGAAGATGTCTTGGTACTTTTGACTAAATCTCTTAGTTTGGGCTGTTGAGCTGGTTTTATGTCTTTGGAAGAGATGGCAACTAATTTTTCTAGTTCTGTGGGCAAGTTGTTGGGTTGGCTAATCGTACCTCGTGCGCCCGGATCACAGATGAAACTGACGAGCAGTGCCCTAAAATTGTTCCTTTCTTTAAGGTCACTGGAAAGTAATTGACATTCATGACCCTTACCGGTACAAATTTTTCAGCACGTAACAGGGTTTTCCCTAGGGCAATCCCTCGTCCAATTTTCTATCATGAAATTTGGGCTCGAACATCATCACGTCTCCACTGCTCGCACTCCCGTCCAGGCGAGCCTCCAGGATGGTTTCAGCCCTCTCAGGTAGCTTATATCTTCAGCCAACAGCACACGGATCAACTCTTCACTTCTCCCATGATGTACCAGCTGTTCTTCGTTGAGACGTAGCTTGGCGTCTTTGAAATCCAATTCAAACCCGCTGGAATTCATGATGTCCATTCCGATGATTGCATCTTCTTCGATGTCCGGTACAAGTGCCTGATGTTTCACTTTAGTGCTGCCCAAAATTATTTCAATCGGTAGCTCGCCATATACAGTAGCTGGCTCCCTGTTGCTGTGCGTAGCTTCCAAGTTGTCGGTTCAATTCGTTCCGGTGTTCTGGCAAAGGAAGGTCCGAGAATTGTCCTAGTCGCACCTGTATCTAGCAGCATGGTGCAAGGCTCGTTATTGATGAGACCGCTCTACTGAAAACACCTCTGTTCTGTCGTTGCAGGATAGCGACATATGCGTTGTTAACCAGGGCTTGCTGGACACAGGCCGACGATTGCCCCTTCTCGTCGACCTTCTTTAGTTTTCCTGCATCGGAGTCGTTTTGAATGTTGGACATTTGCTACGCACATGTCCAATTTTGCCACAATTCCAGCATCTTATCTGTCTTTTCTCAGGGAACACTTCCTTAATCACTTTCCTTATGGCAGCTTCCAAATTAGCAGGCTCCTGTGAGTCTTCCTCAATCATTCGGACTTTACTCTGGCTTTTGCAAGATTGTTTCGCTGCCTCGAATTCCAAAGGCGTGCCAGTGCGTCTACGAGATGTGTTGGACGGGCTAGTGTCAACGCTTGTCTGGTTTCTTGGTCACGGAGTCCATCCAGGAATGCTTGAACCACTAGTCGCTCCATTACATTTTCTGGTGTGGCTGGATATGCGGGAGCAACCAAGCGTGCAATGTCAGTTTCGAATTCTTGTAAGGATTCGCCCGATTTTTGGCAGCGATTTTTCAGCTGGGAGTGGTATACGTGTTCCAAATGGGCGTGGCCATATCGTAATTCTAGATGTTTAATCAGCTGATCATAGTCCTCCTGTTCTTGGCGGTGAGAGTTTGTAGAATATTTGTCGCTTCTCCACGTAATGCAAGTGTCAGTGCTACAGCTCTTTCCCCTGCATTCCATCCGTTTGCTTTGGCCGCTGCTTCAAACTGCCGGCGGTAATTTGCCCATGGAGTTTTTCCGTCGAACTGAGGCGGCTTCATGGAAAGCTTCCCTATTTCTGAAATGACCTTGACATCTTTTATACCCTCTTGAACTTTATCCACGTTCAAACTCAAGTCCAGCATTGCATTTTCGTTAACCATCTCTGTGGAGGACGCACTATTAATTTGTTTTTCCAGCTTACTGATCGTTTCCTTTATTTTGTCCATTTCTGCCTCGATTCCGTCTTTGATTCCATCGCTGATTATTTCCTTCATCTTGTCCATCTCTGCCTCGACCCCATCTTTGATTTTATCTACCTCCGTGTTCATTTGCTCCCTAATTTTATCTATCTCTGTCTCAACGGTTCCCATTCTTTCTTCTAGGAAATTAGCCACACCACACAATTCTTTTTTTAGGCCTTCTGTGTTTTCCAGGAACTTCTCTTCCAGGCTTCTTGAATTTTCTAGAAGCTTCTCTTCCAGATTTCTAGACTTCTCTTCCAGGCTTCTTGAATTTTCTTGAAGCTTCTCTTCCAGATTTCTAGAAAGCTTCTCTTCCAGATTTATAGAATTTTCCTGAAGTTTCTCTTCCAGATTTCTAGAATTTTCTTCAAGCTTCTCTTCCAGATTTCTAGAATTTTCTTGAAGCTTCTCTTCCAGATTTCTAGAATTTTCTTCAAGCTTCTCTTCCAGATTTCTCGAATTTTGTTTCAGTTCTTCTTTCACGGATTTAGTAGTTTCTTCGAGTTTATTCATTACCATCCTCAAATCACCTCCGGTATCTTCGAATAAAAATGTTTCGGGTTCCTCACCTTCTTGTATCAGTCCTTCTGCAAGTCTTTCCTGGAGTACTTGCTTTTTACCCGTTGTTTCCAGTTCCCTTTCCTCCAATTCCTGTTTCAATTCCGCTACCTTCAAGTCCGCAAGGCCTACTTTTCTTGAACACATTTTGTCTTTGCGAGGTATCAGTCTGTTTCACACGAAAAGTTTATCAGTTTGTTAAAAATTCACTTCGAATTCTTTTCCACGGGCCACCAGTCTATTGTCTGTTTCCGCGAAGAGTGTATCAGTTTATATTCCCACGCCAATTGTCCACTTCGCGAAAACCGGGCCACTGTCTATTTTCTGTTTCACGCAACAGTGTATCAGTTTATATTCCCCGACAATTGTCCACTTCGCGAAAACCGGGCCACTGTCTATTTTGGGCGTACAAAAAGGTCTATCAATTTATTTTTCTGACTATCCACTCCACGATCACTTGTTTATTTTCAAAATCTCACTTCCGACACCAATTGTAACGTAAATAAACTTAACTTGGTTTAACTAATTTATTTAACACTTAATCTACAACTTAATTTATATTACTACGCCACTGTATAGCTCGATGGTATGGGCTCGTTCAGACTGTCCGTGCCATCTTGAGGGCTACCTATTTATCTCCGTCACAGAATTCCCGATCTTTCGAATTCCGGCAGTTGGCGATCCAGCATGTTCCAATCGTTTCCAATATCGACCGTTGCTCTCCGCGGAAGAGCAACTGGATGGTTCTCGAATATCTCCGGGGATGATCTCATCGCTGTCGACGGCAACACGCGAGGCGACAGGTCCGGCCTAGGTTCGTTACAGTACCTTTAGTTTAATTAACAACATGCAATACATTTCGATAAGAAAATCAACTTACTCTCTGATATCCGACGAAATAGTAGTAATACTTTTGAATTGAGTTTAATAAGACCTCGATTGAAAAATCGTCAAAGAATTTTGTCTGACTCACCCAGAATTGTTCAAACAAGCTACAGTGATACAAGTTTATCCGATGCAATTGAATCTGATTCCTCTGAACCTGATCAGCATATCAAACTTATAAAGAAGGGATCGAGTTTGACAGAGGAATTCTCTTTTGATGCTATGAAAAATTCATTTACTAGTTCTCTACTTGAACCAGGCAGTGCACATCATACACCGGTGAATCCAAAATCTGGGAAAAGGATGTTTGATAAGTCCATAGAAACTCCAAGTATAATTAAACAAATCAAAGAGTCAAATACTCTTGTCTTGTCTTTCACAATAATTAATAACTTTTGCAATGCACGTGGAACGGCTGTACAAAAACTAACATTAACCTGACTTTCTGCCCGCGTGGGAGACGTCCGTCCACCACGACACCAGAAAGTCGAATCCGAGAGTCAAATACTTGAAGAAGAAGAATAAGAACACCTTCGAGCTCCTCTAGTTCAGAAAGTGCTAGTGATCAAACTGCAATTCTACTGTGACCTTACATTCGCCTCAAAGCTTGAAGGACATTGAAATGACATTTGACTTACTGGCATAATTCATATGACATATGACAGAAAATTGTATCTTCTTCTACATCGATTAGTTCGAGTGAAAAAAAAAGATAGAATAAGAGAATACACAACACAATAACAACTAATAACAACGGAAGTCAAGCAACAAGAGAAAGAAGTTACGTTCTTCTGCATTAAGGTTCAACTGGTAACGTGACAGATGACAGTCACCGACCACTGTGGTCTATGAAAGAGAGTAAACGTTATCTGAATAGAAGGTTCTAATGAGCTCTAGCCAATCAGAATCTTGTAGCATTAACCCGTCATAGTGACGTACAGGTGGCCTACATATCATACAGAGTGGTCCAATATACATTCAAGAGCCTGTAACTCTCAGATACCAGAGTGCGGAGTGCGCTAGTCCGCCACTGTCCAGAGAGAATGGTCCATGACATGTCCATATACGTCACTATGACTCACAGATTATTTTTCATCTCTTTCTATTAGTGTCACCATTCTCTTATGGGGAATGGACTCTCCTAGATAACGTTTACTCTCTTTGGAACTATACCACATGCAGAGATCAAAATGGAACCCTATAGGGCGCCGCCATTAGACTCCCATCAGAGTTGTTCTCTCTTTAATTTTTGCCCATCATTTATTTTCATTTATATTCATCATTCAATCTACATTTTGTTTTTTGCTACTCGTAAATGTGTGAGCCTGAATAAGATACATTGTGAATATCTAGCAGTTTAGTGCGCCCAAATATTAAACTCGCACATCAATGAAAAATGGAAAACCTGCCCTGAACTCTTAACGGCATTCAAGTTTTGACACCGTTTTATGTCAAATCGTGAATACATCTCTTATCTCGTTCCATTCCTTTTATTAGAAAGGTACAGACAACAAAAAATCAGGGGTACCAACTTTAAGTGGAGTCTTATGTCAGCCATGGCGAAGGGGCTATTTTGTACAAAGAGAGTAAACGTTATCTAAGTAGGAGGGTCTATTCCCTATAAGACAATAGAAAGAGATGAAAGATCATTTGTGAGTCATAGTGACGTATTTGGACATGTCATGACCACCATTCTCTCTGGACAGTGCGGACAAGCGCACTCTGGTATCTGAGAGTTACAGGCTCTTGAATGTATATTGGACTACTCTGTATGTTACGTGGGCCACCTGTACTCATGTCCACATACGTCACTATGACGGGTTAATTCTACAAGATTCTAATTGGCTAGAGCTTGTTAGTACCTCCTATTCAGATAACGTTAACACTCTTTGTATTTTGTAATCATTGGAAGAACGGCCACAGTATTTTAATATTTGGTGTTGTTCTTTCAGGATATAAATCACCATACCTTTGTTGTGCTTTGAACGAATTTCTATCTAGTTTTATGTACACTTCGTACATATATCTCTTCTCTTCATTTGTGTATCTTACCATATCGAATAAGTTAAATTGAAATTACTCAGGAAAGTATTTAATGACAAGTTCTTGTGACACAATAATAAACGAAGTGACAAATAATATGACATTTCTTGTTATGTTCTTTTTTATCCACGGCCTACTACTTGAAAATAATACATTCAATAAACCTAGAGTTGTGTGTATGTAAGAAAAAACAAGTCTATCGACGATATCAATGTTCTGACCCTAATTGATTTTCTTATCGAAATGTATTGCATGTTGTTAATTAAACTAAAGCTACCTAAATGTAATACAGATCCGACCCAAAGAAATTTGGATAAGGGTCAAAATCACCTGAAAATCAACTTTGAATGACATTGTATGATATATCGTTGAATTCAGCGTTAAAAGTTATTTCGAAAAGTGTCATAAAATATGCAGGTCCGTATTGAAAAAAATGAGGTTGAGGGTGGCCCAGAGCGTACGAAACGTTGGATACAAAATCTGATTATGTCAAATTGAGGATAATTTACTGTCGAATAAAAAACTCCCGTGACATTTTTTGATAATATTCGAAATAAAGTGTGAAAAAAAGAAAAATCAAAATGACAGAATTTACTTTTCTTATGATATCTCAAAAACCGGCCCTGATAATCTGTCACGTTACCAGTTGAACCTTAATGCAGAAGAACGTAACTTCTTTCTCTTGTTGCTTGACTTCCGTTGTTATTGTGTTGTGTATTCTCTTATTCTATCTTTTTTTTTCACTCGAACTAATCGATGTAGAAGAAGATACAATTTTCTGTCATATGTCATATGAATTATGCCAGTAAGTCAAATGTCATTTCAATGTCCTTCAAGCTTTGAGGCGAATGTAAGGTCACAGTAGAATTGCAGTTTGATCACTAGCACTTTCTGAACTAGAGGAGCTCGAAGGTGTTCTTATTCTTCTTCTTCGAGTATTTGACTCTCGGATTCGACTTTCTGGTGTCGTGGTGGACGGACGTCTCCCACGCGGGCAGAAAGTCAGGTTAATGTTAGTTTTTGTACAGCCGTTCCACGTGCATTGCAAAAGTTATTAATTATTGTGAAAGACAAGACAAGAGTATTTGACTCTTTGATTTGTTTAATTATACTTGGAGTTTCTATGGACTTATCAAACATCCTTTTCCCAGATTTTGGATTCACCGGTGTATGATGTGCACTGCCTGGTTCAAGTAGAGAACTAGTAAATAAATTTTTCATAGCATCAAAAGAGAATTCCTCTGTCAAACTCGATCCCTTCTTTATAAGTTTGATATGCTGATCAGGTTCAGAGGAATCAGATTCAATTGCATCGGATAAACTTGTATCACTGTAGCTTGTTTGAACAATTCTGGGTGAGTCGACAAAATTCTTTGACGATTTTTCAATCGAGGTCTTATTAAACTCAATTCAAAAGTATTACTACTATTTCGTCGGATATCAGAGAGTAAGTTGATTTTCTTATCGAAATGTATTGCATGTTGTTAATTAAACTAAAGGTACCTAAATGTAATACAGATCCGACCCAAAGAAATTTGGACAAGGGTCAAAATCACCTGAAAATCAACTTTGAATGACATTGTATGATATATCGTTGAATTCAGCGTTAAAAGTTATTTCGAAAAGTGTCATAAAATATGCAGGTCCGTATTGAAAAAAATGAGGTTGAGGGTGGCCCAGAGCGTACGAAACGTTGGATACGAAATCTGGTTATGTCAAATTGAGGATAATTTACTGTCGAATAAAAATCTAGTGTGACATTTTTTGATAATATTCGAAATAAAGTGGGAAAAAAAGAAAAATCAAAATGACAGAATTTACTTTTCTTATGATATCTCAAAAACCGGCCCTGATAATCTGTCACGTTACCAGTTGAACCTTAATGCAGAAGAACGTAACTTCTTTCTCTTGTTGCTTGACTTCCGTTGTTATTAGTTGTTATTGTGTTTTCTCTTATTCTATCTTTTTTTTTCACTCGAACTAATCGATGTAGAAGAAGATACAATTTTCTGTCATATGTCATATGAATTATGCCAGTAAGTCAAATGTCATTTCAATGTCCTTCAAGCTTTGAGGCGAATGTAAGGTCACAGTAGAATTGCAGTTTGATCACTAGCACTTTCTGAACTAGAGGAGCTCGAAGGTGTTCTTATTCTTCTTCTTCGAGTATTTGACTCTCGGATTCGACTTTCTGGTGTCGTGGTGGACGGACGTCTCCCACGCGGGCAGAAAGTCAGGTTAATGTTAGTTTTTGTACAGCCGTTCCACGTGCATTGCAAAAGTTATTAATTATTGTGAAAGACAAGACAAGAGTATTTGACTCTTTGATTTGTTTAATTATACTTGGAGTTTCTATGGACTTATCAAACATCCTTTTCCCAGATTTTGGATTCACCAGTGTATGATGTGCACTGCCTGGTTCAAGTAGAGAACTAGTAAATAAATTTTTCATAGCATCAAAAGAGAATTCCTCTGTCAAACTCGATCCCTTCTTTATAAGTTTGATATGCTGATCAGGTTCAGAGGAATCAGATTCAATTGCATCGGATAAACTTGTATCACTGTAGCTTGTTTGAACAATTCTGGGTGAGTCAGACAAAATTCTTTGACGATTTTTCAATCGAGGTCTTATTAAACTCAATTCAAAAGTATTACTACTATTTCGTCGGATATCAGAGAGTAAGTTGATTTTCTTATCGAAATGTATTGCATGTTGTTAATTAAACTAAAGGTACCTAAATGTAATACAGATCCGACCCAAAGAAATTTGGACAAGGGTCAAAATCACCTGAAAATCAACTTTGAATGACATTGTATGATATATCGTTGAATTCAGCGTTAAAAGTTATTTCGAAAAGTGTCATAAAATATGCAGGTCCGTATTGAAAAAAATGAGGTTGAGGTCAGACCAG
>JAFIRS010008761.1:0-14702 GCA_018342105.1 Gonioctena quinquepunctata | reverse complement strand
CCCCAGGGGGCCAACCCAAATTTCGGGCCCAAACCCTTTTTGCATCCGCACCCCGTGCAGGACCAAAACACCTCTGCACGCCCACGTTTAAACGACGTACGCACCACCGAGAACCAACCCCGAATCCCCCAAACCCCTTCCACCCCCGTCAGGGCCACCCCGTCATGAACCCACCAACGACCGTTGAGGTATAACCGTCACCAATCGCCCCGTCAACGGTCCTTTTAAGTCTGATTCCGCTTTTTTGACTTTACGCCCCGACGCCGCAGGATTCCTACGAACCACCCGGGGCCCAAACCCCCCCAATTTACCCCCAATAAGCCACGACCAACACTCATCCGCTCACCATGCCAGGGTTTTTTCCCAGCGACGTACGTACCTGTCTAAAATAGATGCGCCGGAACCCGCTCTGCCAAAGTGGCCCCTTCCCCGTATTTTTCAATCGATATATCAGTGTTTCTCCCGGGAACAATAAAAAAGGCTATTTTTCTTTTAGTTTCAAATTTTCGTTAGTTTTATGCGTTGATCAGGGGTTTACTAAACAGCCTACAAACTAGCATGGTCGACTTTTGAACAGTTATCAGAATCGAAAGATATATTTAAGGGGATATTGATAAAAAATAAATTGTTTTTCAAAACATATTGATTGAAAAATTTTTTCCCCAGAAAATTAAACCAGAAATGGTTTTGATAATAACCCCAACAAAAACTTCAAAAATTTGGTATTAACCCAGTTTTTTGAAAAAAATCTTTTTGGACCTTAACTTATCTGAGGGAGTTTTTTAATTTGGGGTTGGTTTGCGTATCTGTAAAAACAAGAATATGCAAACATATCAGTGAATCCGTGACATCGATTGATCAAATAATAATGAATGAAAACCGAATTTTTTTCCCGTTTCCCCCAAATTAAAAAATTTCGGGAGGTTAACATATTCCGATATTTGAAGAAAAGATTTGCGTTTTAAAAATAAAAATCATGTCTCTATTTTGGGACATATCTTCTTTTTTCTAATTATCTCACACATGGAATATTCTGACTTTTAGGTTGAGTATCGATGAGCCAGACTGATGTCAATCGCTCATTTGTCCATTCACTTGTCCCAATAAAATATGAAGGAATATATGACGACATACCATCGTAACTACGCCACTGGTTTACGAAAATAAAAAATTATAACTTCAAATTAGCACGTTGATAAACCTTGATTAGTGCACCAGGTTTCAAATTTTTTCCTTCAGGAATTTTGGAGAAAACAAATTACATCTTAATTTTTTTCGTACTTTCGACAACTTAGACCAGTGTTGAAGCCTTTGAAAATGGTAAAAAGTGAAAATGAATAATAGTAGGATAGAACTCATTGGAGAAGGAAGAGAATATAACAAAAATGAAAGGAAAAATAATGTACGGGCGATCTGAGGTCGAGAAGTGGAAGGGGTGAGTTTTTAAGGGTAAAAAACGGTTTATCTCGATTTCCGGCAAAACTACAAGTCCTATGGAAAAAACCTAAATGGCAATGTTGTAGGTAATGAAAAGATCTACAACTTTTGTATCCACACTTTTTTCACATAACCTCAAAATTCATGTGAAAAATTCAAATAACCAAGTTTTGGTTTTTTATTTTTATCTTCTACATTTTTTTACACGCTTTATATTAGCTTCACTTGTATGTTTGTTTGTTTGTGACCGACTCCTTTGGGCGCGATTTTGACCCACTTCCAGACGTCCGAATGATTTGAAATTTGGCAGGTGTACATAATTTCTGTGACAATGCATTAAGAAATTTTTGTGTGAAAAATAAACAAAATGGCGGCTGAAATATGGCGTACGAGTTTTGTGATTATGGTCTGATTCGCTTCAAAATTGGTATCTGAGGATTTTGGTCGGGATCATGATTATTTTGTCAAAATTGAAAAATTCAAGATGGCGGCTCCAAAATGATGGACGAGTTTTGTGATTATAATCTGATTCCATTCAAAATTGGTATGGGGGGGTTTTTGGGGTCGAATATTATTATTGTTTTGTAAAAATTGAAAAATTCAAGATGGCGGCCTCAAAATGGCGGCCGAGTTTTGTGATTATGGTCTAATTCTATTCAAAATTGGTATGTGGGGGTTTTTGGGGTCGGAGATTATGATTATTTTGTCAAAATTGGAGGATTCAAGATGACGGCTCCAAAATGGCCGCGAGTTTTGTGATTATGGTCCGATTCTATTCAATATTGGACAATAATAGTTAAAAAAAAATAATAATAATAGTTTGAAAAACTAAAAACACGCGTTAATAGATAACTAAACTGAAAAGTTGAAAATAAATAATAGTTTGAAAAAACTAAAACACACGCTTTTATAGAAAACCAGAATAAAAAAATAGAAAATAAGAAAAAAAAAATTATTTAAAAAAAAGCGTGGGGTGCATGGTATCAATAATTATATAGTACATTACACACCTAGGGCAGTAAAGTAAGAAATGTCTCAGATCACAGGTAATTGTTGGCCAAAGCAATACCATGCACCCCACGCTTTTTTTTAAATAAATATTTTTTTTTCTCATTTTCTATTTTTTTAGTCTGGTTTTCTATAAAAGCGTGTGTTTTAGTTTATTTAAACTATTATTTATTTTCCACGAAATTTGGTGAAAACTTCCTTCCTTATGTTCCAAACACACTGTAAATTTTTTGATTTAAAATATTCATTTTTTCACCTTATTTTGACTTAATATCGAAAAAGCCCCCTTATTTTCAATCGAAAATTCTCCTTTTTGTTCGTTGAAATCTCTACTTTCTGATGGTATAAAAAAAAAGTACATTACTACGACAGAAAATGCAAAGAAACGAAAAAATCTCGAATCCGAATTTAATAAGACATTTACAATATTTTGAGAAAGTTGTAGAATCTTCTTTAAATTATATGCGTGATGCCTATTTATTGCTATTTTAAAATAACTTATATACCTGAGTGACCTACGGAAAATTTTAGCCCATCAAAAGGTATTTCATAGAGAAGTGGGGAAGGGGCTAGGAGGGTCATTTACCGTAATGTATATTTTTTTTTACACCATGAGAAAGTAGAGATTTCAACGAACAAAAAGCCCACCGACTTTTTTAAACAACCTGATATTTTGACGGGAGAATTTCTGATTGAAAGTTAGGGTGCTTTTTCGATATCAAGTCAAAATAAGGTGGAAAAATATATATTTTAAATGAAAAAAATTACAGTGTGTTTGGGACATGAAAAAGTAAGTTTCCACCAAATTTTGTGAGAAAAAAATATTTTTTGTAAAAGGTAAAAATAAAAAACCAAAAACTTGGTTATTTGAATTTTTCATAAATTTTGAGATTATGTGAAAAAAGTAAAGATACCAAAGTTGTAGATCTTTTTATTACCAACAACTTTGTCATTTAACTTTTTTCCATAGGACTCGTAGTTTTGCCGGAAATCGAGATATACCGTTTTTTACCCTTAAAAACTCACCCCCTTCCACTTCCCGACCTCAGATCGCCCGTAAATTATTTTTCCTTTCATTTTTGTTATATTCTCTTCCTTTCCCAATGAGTTTCATTCTACTATATTTTTTTTTTGTTCCAAAAATTATCGACCCTGGTCTACCTTGTATCTCAGAGGGGATGTATTTTAGGACATACCTTGAACTTTTCACTTGAAATGAGGTGAGGAATCTGTAGTCGGAGTTTGTCGGTCTTATTCTGACTCACCCTGTATATTTCATGCATCTCTCAAGAACAAACTAGGTTGTGCCAAGTGAAAATTACCTTGACATTTCACATACTTCATTCATCTCTGAAGGAATACATATAAATGCAACAGAACGAAACAAAACTCTCATATCTCTTTGGGAAGTACATATCCCGTCTCAAAGATCATTGCTGTAACTATATTTCCAAAATCTCCTTGGGATGTTTATGCCCTCTGGCTTATGCGACAGTTTCTCGCGATATTCTCAGTTATATCGTGTGTGCCCTCATATTTACGAGAGAGTTTCTCATCTTGTGTTGTCTACAGCTGAGAGTTCGGGTTTCCCATATATTTGAGGGTTGTGGTTATTCCACCCTTAGCGTTGTAAGCCTCAGTCTCAAGAGACCTCCATAATGACACAGTGTATGCATTGAGGAGTCCTCATTTGTCCCAAAGAAAAAGAACGATCAGTTATCCAGTGACAAGCCCTATTGGTCTAGTAAACAAGTGCTTTTTTGGCCAACTTTTTTCAGCAGTCTTGAAAAAATATGAGCAAGGTGTCATTCGATTCGGAATAGCATGTAGATAACTTTTGAAATAAATAAAGTTCCGTTCGCAAAAATTGCAAAGTTAAAAACAAATTACAAAAAAGGCGGGTTTGGTTTTTTGCAAATATCTCAAAAACTAATCGAGATTTTTGAAATCTAAAAGAAGATTCAAAAAGAGGAGGAACGTCCCAATTTCCGGAACTGTAGTACCAATATTTATAATTTTCGCAGAGTAGTGAAAATACAGCCGAAAACGATACTCTGTCTTGCGCAAGCCAATGCCCTCTCCGGACACTTTAACAACAAAAATTATTTAAACATATTAAATATGGAAATTAGGGCACTTACTGGAAAGATGAATGAATAATAATCCGCCGGCAAAAAATTTACATCGCAATTTTTCAATTAGTTATGCAATAGTTAATTAACAATTTTTTGCTGCTTGAAAATGAACATTTCAAGTGTGATAATTGTTAAACTATAAATCTGAGATTTTTTTCCTGCCTTGGGGCTATTCTTGGAAGGCTTCAGAATAGATTTACGTTAAATTAATTTTTTCGGTTTTTTATTAACAATTTACGTAGTTGCAAAATAAAAAACTTTAATCATTGAATTTTTTTTTATATATTTTTAATGATTTGTTTTTTATTTTCGGAAGTTGCATGCAAATTATTTTTTGTAATTTTCATCTTTTATTGTTATAAATAAATGCGTTGTTTATAAGAAAATTGAAATTTTTTTTTTAGAATCCTAATCTTTGTTAAAATGTTGATTTTAAAAAATTACGTTATTTGAATAACAAAATTATCATTGAAGAAATGGTTCCTTAATATTAATCATAAGTGGTAGAAAAAAATTGTTAATTAACAAATAAGTTTTCAAGCAATACAATTTATTTTAGGGAACGATTTTTTTTTAAATATACATTTGCATCAAAGATTCGGATTCCAAATATTCAATTATCTTATAAACAACGCATTTATTATTTATAAAATTTTTTGAACACTAGGAGATAAAAATAAAAAAAAATAATTTCCATGCAGCTTTTGATAATGAAAAAACAGATCATTAAAAATATAATTTTTTTTTCAATGAATAATTGAAAATTTTGATTTTGCAACTACTACAAAAATATTAATTTTTCCATTTTTTCAACAGAGATCTATTTGGATTATTCTTTTTTTATTAGATAGGGTATACCTCAGAGTTGATCATATTTGGATTTCGAATGGAATTATCTACCCTTACGGGTAGAAAAATAGGGAATAATTGATTTTTCACTTGTGAACATTGGCACACATATGTAGTTGACAATGACAGATCGCTAATGTCATTATTTTTGTTCTCCCACATCCGTCACAATCATTATATTCTATGATAGGATGGAATGATATACAAAGTAATGAAATAAACCAACCAGAACAACAAAAATAATTTATATTACAACGAATAGTAAAAGTAGATAATCATATTATTTAACTGGTAATAGTTGAAGTAAGGTGGGTAAGTAAGTACTTTGGAAGTAATCAAAAAACAAGTAGGTATCAATTAGTAGATTTCAGCCACAAAAAATTCAAAAATAAAAACTTTTTAACAAAAAATTAAACCGACGAAATACGGAACTGAAAAGTAAAAAATAAAATAAACCTTCTTAGTCTCAATAACTAAGCTCCTAAACTGATGTTAGTAACTAATTTTGAGTCGGCGCCAAACGAACAATCAACGAAGATCATTGAATTACTTCAAAAAATTTATCAGAATGTCACCGCGCAACTCGATGCCATCATTTTACGCCTTATCTAATTCATTTGCTTGTTTTTGTGGCGCCGACTCAAAATTAGTTACTTACATTAATTCAGGAGCTTAGTTATTGAGACTAAAAAGGTATATTTTATTTTTTACTTTTCAGTTCCGTATTTCGTCGGTTCAATTTTTTTATTTTAAATTTCAAAAATCTAAATTAGTGTTTGAGATATTTGCAAAAATTCAAACCGTCTTTTTTCCAGTAAATTATTTATAGCTTTTGCAATTTTTGCGAGCGGAACTCTGTTTTTCTCAAAAATCATCTACATGTTATTTCGAATCGAATGACACATTGTTCATATTTTTCCGAGACTGCTGAAAGCACTTGTTCACTAGACTATATGAAGAAAGTCGATATGATCATCCTCCAAAGAAAATAAGAAAAGTTAGTTAGTTTTTCTCAACGTCGATTGTTAAAAATTGTTTTTCAATAGTGAAACTGATACCGTTTATTACCCCAATTCTCTATCCTTCTTTACTGAAGTCGTTTCAATTTATGTGTGAGAGAAAAGTCTCCTTATTTCCGAGATTCCGTTTCCATTTCGTTTTGTCCCGGTTGAACATTGGATTCAATTGTTTTTTAAAAATAATGCTCCATCTAGATGCATTTTTATGCATTCAATTGCTCGAGGATTTTCAGCGCGTGATTTTTGCTCGTTTTTTTTTCAGCCTCGGCAGGTGGAAAGGAATTTAATTTATTTCGAATCTAACCGGAAAAGGAATTGCTTTCTATATATCCATTATACAGGGTGTTACCAAATAATATTTTTTTCTTTTTGGAATAATTTTTCAAGAAAAAGCCTGAGAGCTTATGTTTACATGAAAGACACCCTTTGATTTTCGACAAAAAATCACCCCCTAAAAACTTTCGCACTTATTTGGTAACACCCTGTATGTCAGTTATTCAATTCGAAAGAACTCAGAGTGATGATTGTAATATAATAAAATTCGTATATCTGGATACAAAGAACTGCTAAAATGGACAGAATTTTTAGATTTTTTTTTAACAAATGAGTTCGAATACCCTCCGGCATAGAAAACTTGAGCATTACCGACTAGTCTTGCATAAAGTTATTGACGGAGGCATCAAATGTCCTGCTCTTGTTGTTCAACCAACCAATGACTAGAATACATTTTTATTCACCATCATAAGTACAAATATATAAAATAGTAGAGTACACAGATTTTTTTTCATATGGTAAATGAGCAGATTGGCCCAAAAAAGCTCTCGAAAATAGACATGGCATTCAGTTACATATAAAAACATGTAAAAAGAATACCACAGAAGTAGTGGAAACTACTTGTATGTGGAGTATTGATTTTATCATGGTAGACTCACTCACATTATAGTGTCTAAAATGGTCTGCAGAAAAAATTTCATTGTATAAAACTCATTTTAGTATAATTATAAAATTTAAAATACGATATGGAAGTAGTTACAGTATGTGTATATAAAAAAGAGTGTAGAGATATGTATGTTATAAAAAAACTTTATTAAATAATATCATATAAATGAATATATAAAATGAATGTACGAGGAGATATGTATGTATATAAAACTTAAATTAGATAACTATCCTATAAATGTATATATAAAATGAAAAAGGAAAGGAAGGACATTGGTATCCAAAACCTTAAAATTCCAAAAAAAAAAAAATACATAAAAAAAGGAAAAAGGTATATATAAATATTAAACATTGAGAACAGTCAATTCATTTGCTAGTCCTCTGGACTTCTTGAAGTTTCAATTTGAAAATGCTCTCAGGAGGTTTTTCAACCGCCGAAAAGAAAGTAGGAGGTTCTCAAGTCGACTCCTATATTTTTTTATGTATGGCCACGCATAACTTTTCACAGAGTAGTTTCCATG
This sequence comes from Gonioctena quinquepunctata, assembly GCA_018342105.1. Classification (NCBI taxonomy): domain Eukaryota; kingdom Metazoa; phylum Arthropoda; class Insecta; order Coleoptera; family Chrysomelidae; genus Gonioctena; species Gonioctena quinquepunctata. The sequence continues at coordinate 6,794 of JAFIRS010008761.1, read as the reverse complement.
ATTTTTTTTTAATGAAAAGGGTATACCTCGAAGTTGGTTCAATTTGAATTTGAAAAAAAATTACTCCGCCAAGGGTAAGAAAATAGGGGATGATTTATTGATTTCACACCTGTGAACCGATTCTGTTGAAACTCAGATATGTAGTTCTGATGACACTACAACATAATGGAGGCGCGAAATTGATCTGATGATAGAGACGGAAATTCAACCCCTACAGTGGTGAAATGGGGGTTGAATTGGGATTGGAAGTTCCGTTCCGTTAGTTTTCAAGTTGGGGTCATAGAACTTGATATTCGAAGTCTTTGTTACAAATAGAAGAAGAAATATGTATTTCGGTGTTTTTAGAAATTCAACTCCTAAAGGGGTGGAATGGAGTGGAAAGATTGTATGGGGGCTCCGTTAGTTTTCAAGTTAGTGCCATAAAACTGGTATTTGAGGTCTTTGTACGGGATGAAGAAATACATGTTTCACTGTTTTTGTAAATGCAACCCCTAGGGGGGTGATAATTTGTGTGATTTTTCAGAACATCCTTCGTAATATTTCAACCCCTGTCCCAATCCAAATCATCATTTGCCGTCAAGACTCCGAAATTAATCCAATTAGGGAATCCCTGGAAGCCCAGTCAAACTCTGAATCCAATATCTGGTCTAATTAAGTGAATTCTTCAAATTAACTCTTTTCATTTCCCTTTTACGCTCAGGAAAACCTGAAAAATATTTTATGGCATGGCAGGCCATTATTAATTTCCTGTCATCGAAATCGGGAGGTTGACTTTCAGATATTTCGGGATGAGAATTACTCTCGCATTGGAGATAAACTTCGTACGGATATTTGAGGGACGTGTTTTGAATTGTGAACTGATTCTGTTTGACTCGCCTAGTTTGAAAAACATTCCATGGTGATAATTGTTATGTTTCATTGTTCTAGTTTGTAGTTACCTTCGATAGTAATTTGAAATAGTTAGGACTTGGGTATTTTCAGAGAGTATATTGAATAACAACCCTCTTACATACTCCATGTATTTAAAAACTGTTCGTTTGTACCATTCCTCGATCTGTTCGTCATATCTCTACATAAATATATTCTTCATATCAACTCTACACAGATTTCCCCAAAATAATAATTTAAGTAAGGTTAGTGACCCAATAATCCATAATATCGCGATATTATTAAAAAAACTTGCCATTCTATAAAAAAAAATTTCTTCAACGATTTCGTATTTTCTTTCCATACAAAACAGCGTAAATTTCCACCAAATTGATGTAGTTCAATTAACAGTATTCCGCGGCACGTTGTGGATTTCCGTTTCAATTTCTGCACTTGAGGATACTTCAAATTGAATGGTTTTCTGACAATTCTTATGAAAGGACCGCACTTTCACCGGTGCTCTGCTAGACCTACTAGAATTATACCGTTTTAACATAACTATTTCACCAGAAAGAGATGAAGCTGTCCACCGTTCGAATTCACCAAATTTTCATATCTTAGTGCAAATAAGCTTGCGAGAGCTGGGCTGAATTGTACGCTGAAAAAAATGCCACAAGAGCAGTAGACATATTCTATAATACCCTAAAATACTATCAGCTTATATCATTTTCCCTAGTCGAAATAAAAGCAAACAGCAAACCTAAATCTGTTTTTTTCAGAACATCCTGATGAATAAGCAATTAACGGAGTTACATGACTCCATCGAACAAAACCATTCAGAGAATTATGAGGTTCAAATTGAATTCAAAAATAAAAAATATGAACAACTTCTCATAACATTCAAAAGAGAACAAATGACAGAGGAAATACTCACATCAAGTAACAAACAAAAAATCCATCTGGAAACATGTAAACAATAAAAACTTTTTAACAAAAAATTAAACCGACGAAATACGGAACTGAAAAGTAAAACATAAAATAAACATTCTTAGTCTCAGTAACTAAGCTCCTAAACTAATGTAAATAACTAATTTTGAGTCGGCACCAAACAAACAAGCAAATGAATTAGGTAAGGCGTAAAATGGTGGCATCGAGTTGCGCGGTGACATTCTGATAATTTTTTTGAAGTAATATAATGATGTTCGTTGATTGTTCGTTTGGCGCCGACTCAAAATTAGTTACTTACATTAGTTTAGTAGCTTAGTTACTTAGACTAAAAATGTTTATTTTATTTTTTACTTTTCAGTTCCGTATTTCGTCGGTTTAATTTTTTGTTAAAAAGTTTGTATTTTTAAATTTTTTGTGGCTAAAATCTACCAATTACTACCTACTTGTTTTTTGATTACTTCCAAAATACTTACTTATCCACCTTACTTCAACTATTACCACCTAAATAATATGATTATCTACTTTTACTATTTGTTGTAATATAAATTATTTTTGTTGTTCTGGCTAGTTTGTTTCATTACTTTGTATATCATTCCATCCTCTCATAGAATATAATGATTGTGACGGATGTGGAACAAAAATAATGATAGTAGCGATCTGTCATTGTCAACTACATATGTGTGTGCCAATGGTCACAAGTGAAAAATCAATTATCCCCTACTTTTATACCCGTAAGGGTGGATGATTTCATTTGAAATCCAAATATGAGGTATACCCCATCTATTAAAAAAAAGAGTCATCCAAATCGAAGAACCCAGTACAAAGTTATGCCTGATAGAATCGGTTAACGGACCAGCTTTCAGAGGGTGAGTGATCGATATCCTTCATTTTGCTACCCTTAGGGGTGGATTTCATCTTTTAAATCCAAACGGGACCAATATCGAAGTACACCCTATCCACCGAAGAAAGAATTATTGGAATCGGACATCTCAGTAGAAAGTTATGCGTGATCATACATAAAAAAAATTATAAGAAAAAAATATACGCGTCGACTAGAGAACTTCCTCCTTTTTGGTTTCGTCGGTTAAAAAACATCGCTAACGACATCAGAATTCCAGTTTGATATTCAATTACTCTGTATCGCTAGGTACATATCGAAGACTTGAACCTGCCTTCCATCAGGAGTATTATCAGAGACCGCAATCGGAAAGTTTTCGATTGCGCAATAACCCATGAGAACCCCCTCGTGAGGAAAGCCACTGATTATAACATATAATAGAATAGTTCACACATCGGTTTATAGCACGTCAGTTTGTACAGAAATTTTATCTATGGAAGATAATATGTAAAATATATAAGATAGGATAATATGTAAAAACATTCACTTTATCGACATATACATGTGTTTAAAAATAACATGTAAAAATATTTTGTTGTAAAAAAAAACATAAATAAATATATAAATAATAAAAGTTATGTTAAAAGTTTTCATGCATTCAGAAATTCTTCTACACTATAAAAACATTTATTTATGAGGAAACTTTTCACGTTAATCTTAAAACAATTTTCATTCAAGGCGCGCACTTTTAAGCTCAACTTGTTATAAAGTTTCAAATTCAGAGAATTAGATTCTGACTTAGTGAGCCTGAAGCGCTGAAGAGCTATTTGGTTTGCCTATCTGGTTTCGTATTTGTGAATATCAGACGAAAGAGTATAACTCCCTTTGTTTGAGTGTATTTCACAGAGGGTTTGATAAATATCAATGCATGGCAGTGTCATTATTTTCATATCAATGAACAGGGGACGACAGTGATCACGGAGTCCAACACCAGCTAGAAGGCGAATAGCCTTCTTCTGGGATCTGGAGATGATTACTGCATTGCTGGAATTTCCCCATAAAATAGTTCCATAACTAATTCGAGAATGAAACAGACCAACATAAATTTTCCTCAATAATTCAGAACCTACAACATATCTCAATCTTCTTATGAGGAATATTGCACTAGAAAGCTCGCTGTTCAGTTTTTCAGTATGATAGTACCAGCTGAGAGTGTCATCGATTGTAATTCCAAGAAGCTTGCAGTGTGCTCCTGAGGTGTACTTATTGTTACTGGAAATAATCAGCTGTTGCGTTTTTTCACCATTGAGTTGTAGGAAATTAGCAGAGAACCAATTTCTAGCAAAGTCAATCGAATTGTCAGCTAGAATTTTGAGGCTATGAAAATCTGGAGAAGTATTGATAAGTGATGTATCGTCAGCGAAAAGAATGGTGGTAGTGTCCTGTAGCATGTGCTGACAGATGTCGTTTATATAAACAATAAAGAGTAAGGGTCCAAGGACAAAACCCTGTGGAACTCCATGTTTCAATATCCTTAGTTCAGATGTTGAGTATTGAATTTTAACCAGTTGTTGTCTGTTTTTTAAGAACGATGACATCAGTTTGAGTGGTGTTCCTCTAACCCCGTAATATGATAATTTTTCTAAAGGTAAGTTGTGAGTCGAAAGCCTTGGACAAATCACACATGGAGGGAATGGAATGTTGCCTGTTCTCAAGGCCGTCAACAATATCTTCCACGACCTTCAGCGGTGCCCTTATTGTGGATTTGTTTTGGCGAAAACCAAATTGAGTGTTGGCAAGAAAGTTGTTAGATTCAAAATAGTATGTTAATCTGTTTTTAAGTAAGATTTCTGTAATTTAAGAGAACGTATTGATTATTGAAATTGGACGAAAGTTGTCCATAGTTTCACTGTAATTTTTTTTTAGTAAAAGCATAACTCTTGAGATTTTAAATAAATCGGGAAAAATTATATTTAAAGAACTCGTATTTATGAGAGCAACCAATGGTTCGAGCAGAATGTCCAATGTTTCTTTGATAAGTAGAGCATTTATTTCAAAAGCGTCCTCTGAGCTCGTTTTTTAAGTTTACTTTTGGCTTTCGGAGTAGTTGGGCTAAAAAAAACTTGATTTTGGCGATGGTAATTTTTTCATGAGATCAGAAGTAGTGAAGGAGGAACTTGGTAATGTTTTGATAATATTTTCAGCAACAGTACTAAAAAATATGTTGAAGTCATCAGGACTGAAATATGAATTGCATTAATTTTAGGTTTTTTGTTGTATTCGAAATTGACGATTCGCCACTATCTCTTGATATGTTATTTGAGGCAAGTAAGAAATTTTCGCAAGCTATTTTTTTCGAGGATAAAATAGAGTTTCTGTAATCGGCCTTTAATCTTCCGTATGTCGACCAGTTATCAGCATCATTTGTGTTTTTTGCGATTATCTTCACAGACGACAGAATGTTTCGCTTGTTAACCAATTCATCATTGAACCAGTTGACAGGAGGTCTATTTGAGTTATACTTCTTCAGAGGAAAACATTTCTTTACTGATTCACTGTATGTTTCAGAGCCAGTTTGCTGATTTATTGACATCACCCAGGGATTTGTAAAACATGTGCCAGTCAGCTTGGGCTACAGAATTTTTGAATTTTCTAATGCATTGCTCGAGAAATGTCTTCTGACAACTGTATCAGTATTTTCTACATTTAGGGGTGTGATAATGAACTGTGACATGTGGTCCGATAAACACGGATCATACACTCCCACTGTGCGGCGTTCAGGTAAGATGTCTGTAATTATATTATCAATGCAAGAGGCAGACTTGTAAGTGACTCTAGTAGATTCATGGATAGTAATTTCAAGGGCATGGGATTCTAGAATCGACATGAATTGTGACAAATCGGGTGACTTTGCTTTGAAATTGATGTTGAAATCGCCGGTCAAAATTTTAGACGACCCCAGGCACTCTCTGGAGTGATGGGCTACTTACCAATCCATACTGGATATTAATTTGTATAAAAATTAACTTTTTTTACAAATTCTATTCCAAAATTATTTTTTCGGACATTTTTGAGAACTATCATCATGGCAAGGGCTGGAGACCGGCCTCTAGCCCTTGTTCAGTCAAAATTCCAAATTCGTGAATGGATGTCGCCCACTTATTCTAGTCGAAAGAGTAAGAGCCTAAGGGTTACACTCGTTTTCAAGTTACAGTGATAGGAGATCATGAAGACTAGGTACATATGTAGATCATATTAGGATTTTTTCACCTGTCAAAACACTGCGGTGTATGTTTATTCTATTCTATTCTTTCAACTGAACGAATCCAATCTGTTCCACATAATGAGTTTTAATTCAATTTTCCCGAGTACCAATTTGCAAGAGCAGTTCATAAGACAAAGCGAACAATCGTCTGATTAATAATAAGCAGAACGACGAAGTGAAGAAACACCGGGGAATGAAATGCCCATTTAGATTTTCACTTATTAAGCTAATTCAATTGAAAATTGTCTGCCGCTCGGAAGATGATAGAGTGAAAATGAGATGAAACGCTCAGGTGGGGTTGAGATCTGTCAGGAACTTTTCATCGCTGCTCACTCCTTAATTGGATTGCTTTTTTGGGGAAATTTCGCCATATATTCCATCGCTGACTTTAGCCGGGTTCGTACAAGATACAGAAAATAGCAAATCGGTGCCAGTATGATTCGTACACCAAGGGTTCTGTACCAATGTTTCAATTATTCATTCATTTTTCAATTTCAATTGTTTGTTGGTTTGTCTGCTCTGTTTCTCGGAAACATAATTAATAAAAAAACCTTTTTTAAGACAAGATTTTATTCAAATGCGCTAAAAAGTGAAAAATAATTATTTTGGATGATTTATATATCAACAAGTTTGAAATGGTGTTAATTATTGATGAAGCTTCTGAAAATATGAGCGATAGCTCATTGAATTCGGAAAGACGTGTAGAAAAATGTATTTCGATGATTTTACAGCACATAAAAATTGCATTTGTTATTAACAAATTAGGAGAAAAAAAAACGCATTTAGTTTTTTGCTAATAACTCAAAAACTATTGGTAATTAAGAAATTTGAAAAACAATATTCTTAAAAAGCAGGAGAATTCCAAACGATATCTAA
>JAFIRS010008760.1:0-14724 GCA_018342105.1 Gonioctena quinquepunctata | reverse complement strand
GATTTGCGGCAATCAGTAATTGTTATGTTTGGTACAAACTCGAGCATATTTGAGTAAGGTGTGGGATAAATTCTGTCATTTGATTGGTTTGATCCATTTCTGACGTCGTTTTTTAGATAATGCGTTAATATTCGATTTATGTCTGTGATGTATTTCATCAGGAATTCCGAAAAAACTCAGGATTTAATTAATTATTCTTTCCCTCCAAGTATTGCATAAAAAAATTGAAAAATCAAAATCTAGGCCAACAAGGCCCGATCTCCCTTATGATTGGGCTATATAATTGGACAATGCATATCTCGAGGAGACTCTATACAAACTTGTTCAAGGCTTTGTGAAAAACTTTTCCAGGATTTCATGGGAGCTCCATCCATGCCAGACTTGAACCTCTTCCCTGGAAATGAATCACAATCGATGAAAGCATGGTGTTGTGACTTGTTCTTCTTTGAACAATTATGACGTGCAAAATGTTAAAGAGAAATCAACCTCTAGGGCTACTTGCTTTGAAAAACCAAGGCTCATGAAGTCCAAGATAGGGGGAGTACCGCTAATAAAACATTACATTTAAAGATATTTCATTCTTGAGAACTTCCATTTAACGTCAATTGATTTGCTACTACCGCAAGTCGCTATTGAATCAGTTTGATAACCTGCTGGGAATGTCTGATGAAAACATATAAATCTTTTTTGACAGCACTGTAAAAATCCAGATGTCAACTGAAGAAGAACACAAATCTAGTTGTGATTCTAATCGATTTCCCGCCTCAAAAATATTAAATCTTCACAATGTATGGCAAACTCGGAAAAAAATTAGTCGCTAACTTGAAGAAATTACATGTATACCGGCTCTGGGTGTTTCTTTTTTTTTGTCACATGGACCAAAATATTTTCATATGATCTCAGGGAAACTATATATCAAATTTTGTTGCGTTACCTAGAAGAGCAGTGTTCCGGTTTTCTTCGTCATGCAGTGCTTCAAATAATATGCACGATTTGTAATCAATCGATCACGACTTTTCAGATTCCTTCCTTATATTATATTCATATCGATTCAGTGAAAGCAATGGAATATTTCAAGAACGTTCGAACTGGGTTAATGTTAGAGTGAAATAATAGAATTATCCATATTCGAAAACGCAATTATTATATTATCTCATTATGGAAATAATTGGTGGCGCTTGAATTACTGAAGTGTAAACTGATGCCTTTCTATGGAATCTTGGATGGATATATTGTACTGCATTCATTCATCATTCAACAGAATGCATTTTTTTGCAGATGAAAAACGCTTAGATAAAATTTTTTTTGGTTTCTCACCGAAATGTGATATTAATGGTCTCATCTCAGTGCCTGTCCATATGCCTGAAAAGTTTCTAAATTCGGAAGCCTGCAACCAACAAGTTGATATCCGATACAATTATGAAGTTCCTTGGCTATCTTGTTAATGGATGTGAGCAATCATTTTTTTCCTGACAAGTGAGATATAAAAAAAAGCTCATATGAACTTATGCGAAACTTATATAGAACGTATGACCAAAAATGCAATAACAAATGAAAATCACCAAAAACACGTTAAATTCCATTGCAAGCTTATATGTTTTGGTGTATTATTGAAATGTACTCGCCTCCCATCATTTTGAAGGTTATTTCATAACACACAGGGTGGGTTAACAAGATCAGTACAGTCCATATGCCAGTCTTGTTAATTTTCGATTATCAGTAAGACATTCCAAGAAAATGTATATTTTTGGAAATATCATTCCACTTATGGGAATTCCGAAGATAACTAGTTAATAGTGGGGAATGCAGCAATATCAAAAAGAAAACTCTTGTAAGTTTGTCCAAGCTTTCGGAATTGATTCATTCCATCATCAGGGAACTACAATTTTTAAAATATTACATATGAGAGATTATCGTTGAGTGAATTGATAATACTTACAACTTAGGTGGGATTGGATGACACGATGTTCAGTAAAAAATATTTTTCGTCTTTTGACATTATGGTAATAAATAATGAGAAATGTAAAACAGAGAAAGGAACTAATGTTCAATTACCACACTTATATGTTGAAAATTATACATAAAACATGTTAAAATCTCTTATGTACCATTTTTAACATATGAATGTGGTAATTGAACATTAGTTCATTTCTCTGTTTTACATTTCTCATTATTTATTACCATAATGTCAAAAGACAAAAAAGATTTCTTACTGAACATCGTGTCATCCAATCTCACCTAAGTTGTAAGTATTATCAATTCACTTAACGATAATCTCATATGAATATTTTAAAACCATAATGTCAAAAGACAAAAAAGATTTCTTACTTAAATGTGTCATTAAATCAATTCCGAAAGCTTGGACAAACTTACAAGAGTTTTCTTTTTGATATTGCTGCATTCCCCACTATCAACTAGTTTATACCCTAACTAGTCAGCAAAGACTACCCTTTCACATATATATATATATATATATATATATATATATATATATATATATATATATATATATATATATACCGCGTGAGTGAAATTCGAGTAGATGCATGGGGATCTCGAAAACGGTAAGAGCTACAGAGAGGGTTAAATGGAGGCAAAGTTGCGTATTATGGAGCTCATTACTATGATGTTGAAAAATCTGAGCTAGCCCTCTCACTTTCAGAGATTACAGGAAAAAACGAAAAATTAGATTTTTGTTTTTCACTTATATCTGCTTTAATACACTAGATTTCCAGAAACTGTTCGCACTTTGTCATTGCAACTTTCAATGGGCTGTACAAATATGTAAACGAAAGTGTTCTACAGGCTGTTGTTTTCCTTGGGCCACCCCCAAATATGATATTTTAAATACTGACCTGGATTTTTCATCACTTTCTTTAGGCTTCACAATCATGATAAAATATGACCATTGAAGCCTACAAAAAAGTGATAAAAATCCAGGTCCATATTAAAATTTCATAGTAAAGTGGCCAGAAAACAACACCTGTAGATACTTTCATTATATTGTACAGACCATTAAAGTTACAAATCAAACAATTCTGGAAATCTAAAACAAAAATCAAATTTTTCGTTTTTCCTGTAATCTCTGAAAGTGAGAGGGCTAGCTCAGATTTTTTCAAAATCATAGTAAAAGCTCCATAATACGCAATTTCCATCAACCCTCTCTGTACTCTCATTCAGATCCCCATCTATCCCACCAATACTATATATATATATATATATATATATATATATATATAAAAATTCAGTAAGAATAAAGTGAGGAATAATTTTCAAAGTTGACATCCAGTGAGAAAATTAGTGACACTACCCTGTGATACTTTGAAAACGTACGTATATTGCACCTAAGTGAGACCAGCTTCAAATACTTCAATTAGAGTCCACAACAATACGAACCATAAAAAACGTCAATAAAGATAATTTCGGCAGACCCACAGTCGGCTCTTAAAGGAGGCCATATACTACGCCCAACGATACAGATAAGATGTTAGATTTGGATGCAGCAGTCAAAAGCATCAGAGAAGAGATTTTGAATACTCGCATTGACATAAAAAACTGTATAGAAGCTAGTGAAGCTAGACTCCTATTCAAAATTGAACAACTCAAAAGCACAGAAAATAGTGAACTTAAAGGAGAAGTAGAAACTCTCAAAGAGTACAAAATAAAAAAATATCTTGATATTTGGACTAAACAAAAAACGTGAAGAGGTTACAGCGGAAAATCTATGTAAAGATCTCAAAGACTTGCTTGGTGTTGAGCTGCAAGATAGCGACTTTGGCGACGTTTATCCATTGGGGAGATCGGAAAATTGTCCCATAAAGATTGAATTCATTTCAAATCCGAAGAAGAGGGAAGTTCTAAAAAACTGCAGCAAGCTGAAAGGAAAAAACATATCAATAGCCAATGACCTAACTCAATACCAAAGACATGAAATCAAAATATTGAGAAAGCACCTCTATCTTGCCCGGCAAGACGAGAAATACAAGGAATGTTATATAAAAGGAAACAGACTTTTTGTTGATGAAATCGCCTATGGAATTGAAGATCTTGAAAAAGACGAAAACCTGGGACCTAAACACAACAGTGCACCTCCTACTCCTACAGTCGAGGCTAAAAAGAAAATTACGTTTGAACAACCTAGAGCCCCCAGTATCCCAAAGGCCTCCGCGTTGAAGGAACCAATGCAACTGAACCCAACGCGAAAACCAACTCAAGAAAAGCCAAGAACACGGTCAGTGAACAAAAATTAAGTACAGTGATGACACCTCAACTGCAGTAAAGACTTTCATTTAACTCAAATGTAAGTTACACATACACACTGTTTTATATTTATATACATATACATAGTCATAAATTTTGTCCATCAAAGATTATTGATAACTAAAGTGGATGAGTATATTTTTTACACTTTACATTTCTACTTATATTTACTCTTTTAACAAATATCTCATCACACACCAGGAGTTTTTCAATTTTCATACTTCCTAAATTAGTGCGTATACTTCTACAAGACTAAATGGATCAATATATCCGAGATTTCACTACTAGTGAAGTAAAAACAGAGGAAGTATCAAGTTTCAAGGAATACGATGATATTTTGAAAATAAACAGTAACTGTGAAAATTTTAAGATAATTCACAAAAATATCAGAAGTATAGGTAAGAACTTCAATCAGTTACTTTGCTACTTAGAAGAACTCACAGAGCCACCAGAATGTATTGTTTTAACCGAGACATGGGACTTGAAGTATCTGGGGTTATACAATATACCAAATTATGATATTATTTATAATTATGGGGACTATGACCAAAATGACGGTACAGTGATATATATTAAATCTGATATTCAATACGTTTATGAAATAGTAGATTTTTCCAATCATTTAAAATTCATTTCTCTGGAGTTAAAATATTGTAATAAAACCACCCGAATACTAGCTGGCTATAGACCTCCTGCATACTGCGTGGAAATGTTTCTAGAAAATACGAGAAATATGCTGGAAAATTTGACAAATAGCCCAGATTATACACTGTTCCTAGGTGACATCAATATTAACATCAAAGATGATGATGAAATAAGCACCGAATATTTAACGACTATGCACGAGTTCGGCTTTATATCTATGATCAATAATTATACTCGGGTAACAACAAACAGTAGGTCTTGCTTAGATCATATATTTGTGAAAACATCCACAGATCATGAACTCATTCTACAAACGAATGCAACTGATCATTTCACAACAACTTTACAAATCATGTACGAGAATAAATATAATAAAAATAATAGAAAAGCAAGAAAAAACTGCATCAATTCAAAAATAAATTATGATCAGCTTGCAAATAGACTACGTAACTTCAATTGGGATACTGTCTATGAAAAGGAAAGTGCAAAAGCTGCGGCAAATATTTTCATGGATATCTTGGATAACGAAATAAAAAATTGTACAACAACCCACAAATATAAAGTAAAGAAACGTAAAATATGGATCACCAATGGACTCATTAAATCCATGTGCACACGGGATAAGATGTACCAAAAACTACTCAAGGAGCCAGATAATATAGCATTGAAACAAAACTACACCCAGTATAAAAACTACGTGAGAAATCTCCTGAGAGTAACTAAGCTGCAATACTATCGGAACAAAATTCAAGAAAATGCACAAAATAGTAGCAATTTATGGAACACGGTAAATGAAATATGCCCAAAAAAAATAGAAGTTTTCGGGATATTAACGTGATTCAACATGATGGAAAGAAAGAAACAAATGAAAAAAACATTGCGAATATATTCAATGAGCATTACTCCAAAATTGTTGAGAGGCTTACTGAAAAAATTTCTAAAGACCCAAATTTTACCCCTCCCAAAAAAATTTATGTTTTGACTTCGTTTTTCATGAAACCAACACACGCTGATGAAGTTAGTAGTATCATTTCATTACTGAAAAATAAAAAATCACCCGGAATAGACGGAATAAGAACAGAAACAGTTAAAACTTTGGCACCAATAATAAAAGAACCAATGGCCTTCATATTCAATAAATGCATTGAACAGGGTCATTTTCCCTGCATCTTCAAAAAAGCTGTAATAAAACCAATTTTCAAGGCGGGCAGTAGTGATGAAGTTATAAATTACAGACCGATTTCCCTAATCACTACTGTTGCGAAAATTTTCGAAAAAATTATAAAAAAACGTCTAAATGACTACCTTACCAAAAACAATATAATCTCTGATAGTCAGTATGGATTCAAAGAGGGAATATCAACCCAAGATGCAATTCTCGCTCTCACCACAGAAATGTATAACGCTTTGGATAAAGGAAAACCTTCTCTGTGCGTTTTCGTAGATCTTTCCAAAGCATTTGACACAGTGAGTCATATCCTACTCATCGAATGCCTGGAAAACATTGGCATAAGAGGCATACCTCTGAAACTATTTGAGAGTTACCTATCAAACAGACTCCAGTGTGTTCAGATAAAATCGGAAAGAAGTGAACTAAATGTCATTAAATACGGTGTACCTCAAGGAGCAGTTCTTGGACCGCTTCTTTTCAACATATATCTGAACGACCTCATTTAAAATTAACACTGAAGGAAAACTCATCACTTACGCGGATGATACGGCGATTTTATATACCCACGATAACTGGCAATCTTTGAAAATATGGCAGAAAGAGATATAGGCCACATTGACGGTTTTTCAGTCATAAGTTGCTGACGATAAACTTCGATAGAACTTTCTTCTGCCCATACATATAGATATAAGGAATACCCCACATATAACAACTTGTATCAACAATAAAATATCAATAAAAATATGCAATAAAATCAAATATCTTGGTGTAATGATTGATAGCAATTTAAAATGGGATAAACAAATTGATTTCATTATAAAAAATCCAATTTCTGATCTATAAATTGAAATACCTAAAAGATCAATGGATTCAACATCGATGAAAACTCTATACCAAGCCGTTGTCGAACCACACCTAGTCTACGTAATACTAGTTTGGGAGGGTCGGCAAGAGCTACATCAATAAACTTATAACTGTTCAAAACGATTACTGAAAATTATTTTTAACAAAGACTTCAAGTATCCCTCAGATCAATTATTTAATGGAACTGGCTTACTGGATCCACGGCAATTATTTTTTCTACGCGGTAACATCAGACAACACCAGTTCAAATCTGATCTAAAAAACCCTGACCACCAGTATAATACCAGAAGCAAACGAACTACCTACCTCATTCCTTTTATGCGCAAAACGAAAGGCCAAAGAAGTTTTTTTTTTCTGGGACCAAAATGTTTCAATATCTTCCTGTAGAAATACAGACAATTTCCAGTGCAAATATTTTCAAAATAAGCTTAAACATTTCTTATTTTCATTACCAAGAGCGACAATCCATCAACTTTTAGAATAGCTTTTGAAATAGTTCACAAAGCGCTTGAGGCGAAATCGATGACTTCTTTTATTTTATAGTTACTTTCCCAAAATTCCAAAATTGATACTTCTTAATGTTTCTTTTCTCTTTATTAATTAGTGCTAATTATCTTAATTATTTTAATATATTTTGTGATACCTACTTTTATGTTTTTTGGTTTTTTAAATGACACTTTTAATGTTTTTTGTAATGTTTTTTGTAATGAAACTTTTTAATATTATTATATTCTACACTATGTTACTATTTTTCCCACTGTAGATATTACCACACACAGGCTCTGCCTTTAGTGGATCTCTCTAGGTTTATTTTACTACATATACATAGTACTAGTTTTTTGTAAATTTTTCTGTACATGTCAAATAAATTTATTATTTATTTATATTTATTTATATATGTACCAAGTAGCATTTTCAGTGGATGGAACGAAGTAGCCATGATTCTGGAAAACTTTGAGGCGTTTGACCGAAACCAATGCCACGTAATATACAGGGTTCTATTACGCGGCGGCTACCAAAATGTAGAACACTTTTTTGGTGGCCGTTACGTTCTCATCTACGTTCCTGGATCTCAGATAGCCACTTTCCAACAACGTTGTGGTCACCTGGCAAAAACGTGGATATGTAGTGGCCGATACTAGATACGTTAAATAACTGACTGTGCTTGTGTAGTTGATTGTAGCTCGATCTCTCTCCTGCAACATATTTTTATAATAAATGTTCCTCATTCTTCCATTCTGTCTGATTCATTTCTAACACTCGATCGACTATAAGTATAACATACAAACCCTTAAGTGAGTATATTGAATTCGGATACTTCTGATCGGGATAAAATTAAAACGATTGCGAATTTACTGTGAAATATGGATGTTGTAGCTCGATTGTGAGAACGCGCCCTTTGGATACTCTTTATTTAAGGAAAACATTATAATTTTGGAAATAACTCGCCTCTGAAATTATGTACTTAAATCCCTCAAACAATTTTTTTATCAATCTTGGTTACTTGAAACTAATACTTACGTAATAAATTACTACGTTTGATGCAGTACTGACGACAAATAAATATTTATTGAATGTTTCGTTCATTCCTCTTCTAATGGCGACCCAGCATATTCCTGTAAATATAGCGGCTTTTGGAGAATATAACTTTAAAGTGGCAGAAACTGAAAATATACCACTCTAAAGTTCCTCTCATCATAAAATGGCCAATGGAACTGAATTATGAACTTTTTCACCACTGGTAAGTGGCGCCCACGTCGCAGGCTCGTGACTCACCACTTCAAAGTTATAACCTAAAAATCACAATAGGTCTTATACCCTTAAAAGTGGCGAACACGTCGCGGTTATTATAACCTGTCACTTCAAAGTTATAACCTTGAAATTGTCCATTAATTATTAAAAAAGGACATGTAGCAAGTAAGGTGGATTTATGCAGCTCCAATTTACAATTATTAAGTATTAAGAAACAATTATCAATCAACAAGTAATGAAAACGAAAGCAATTATGTAAACTGAATTGACAATTATGGTATAAATATTAAGTAGGAGATGCGATCTATACAAAATCAAGAAAGATTGTCTATTGAAAATGCATAACGCTTAACGAATTTCATTTTGAATAGATATCATTTACGTTTCACGTAACAGGTATAACCAACTTTTTGTAAGGCACAATAAAATAATTTGAGAAAAGTTAGGTTAGCTTTCGTCATCGCGCGGATCAGTCCACGGTCATTGGATGGTGAATTTCAAAGGTAATTGGCACTTTGTAGTGACTTTCATCAAATGCGAACTGTGGCAATCACATGGAGATAGCAAGAACGTGATAACCATCACCACGTATCACAATCAAGTGCCTGCCACATTGAGGGTTTGATGGAAGTTACAAAAACTATCATACTCTGTTGAAAGTGATTGTGATTTCTAATTCATATTTAAGTGGTACAGGATGGTTATCGCAACGGTTATTTTCCACTTTCAAGTTTGAAAACCTTCAAGGTAATTCTGCTCAATGGCCATAATGCTTCAGACACCTCAAGTGACACTAACAAGTTGAAGAACTATAGAGTGGCTACCATAGCTGGAAATTACCCAACTACAACCATGCAAATATAAATATTTCAGTTATTCTTACTGTATAGTGGTGGATTTAGTGATGATTACGAAGTTGCAGTATCAGTTTCCGTCACTACGATGCTACTTGGGATATATATATATATATATATATATATATATATATATATATATATATATATATATATATATATATATATATATATATATATATATATATATGTATATATATATATATTTATATAAATGAAAGAGACATTTATTATTATTATTATATATATATATATATATATATAAATATATATATTGTTATGATGCGGTCGTTTTTATTTTATTTTATATTTGTTTATTTACTTTCCACAAACAAACATCATAACAAAAATGAATGATTTTTGTGTTTTGTTTTACTAATATTTCCTTTTTTTGTTATTTTCCAAAATCTTCAAGCTAATTCCTTTTTTTAAGATTTTATTCAATATGTATTGATGAATAAATACCCATATAAATATTCTATGCTCTTTACCTCCTGTCCATTACCTTATTTCCTTCACCTTCAACTAACTCAATCGGTACGCCTATGGATCTCAGAAGTTGGTTCTACTGTGGAGCCCTCTTGACGTCAATTTCAGGAATTAGCAATTCATTGTTGATGAAACATTGAAAATAAAGTAGAATTTCATCAAAATAATAATTTCCTTCATTCAGGAAAAGCTTATTACTACCTAGTCTGCGATAAATAACCTGATTAGGCTTCAGAAACAAGTATATACAGCATAAATTGAAATCATGGAATAATAAAGTGAATTCAACCTCGTTTTGTAGGTTATGTGTTATTTTAAAATAATTCGTGAAGAGTTCTATGAAAATTGTTTCAAAGTTCAGTTCTTATCTGCACTGTGCCAAGTTTTATGGTTTCAACAAATACCTGGGACCTCATGTACCAAACTGATCAGCGTTTCGGATTCTCTCCTATTCTTGGAAACTGTTGCTGCTCTCGTCGACTAGGACTTCTCCTCATTTATGAATCTCCAATAAAGAAAAGGTAATGCTAACTCTGCATTTGTTATTTTTTATCTGGTAGAGTTCTTTATATTTTACTAATGTTTTCTTGGCTACTAACTGATTTTATTCCAAATTGTTTGTTAGTTCCAAATTAAAATTTTCAACGTAGTTCTTTTCAAAAATTATTTTTTTCACAATCTCCTCGCTTGTTGATTCTTTCCCCTTGATACCAACACATTTTGTTTTTTTTCTCGAATTTTCGATTTTGACACACTATTTGTAGCACTTTTCATTATTTTTCACTTCTTTGACAGTTTTTATTTATGAAACTTTTCTAACTACGTTATCATCTATATACAATACATATAAAATTATTCTTTTGACGTTTCTGCTTTTCTATATTTTCAAAATTACTAATTTTGCATCAAGATCTCTCCTGGCATCTCATTGGCTGTTGTGTTCAGATCCAATTTCATATACAGGATGTTTGAACTTTTAATATTTTGTTATCTGCTTGTGATCAAAAATATATTCATGAATTCTGATTTATAAGAATTTCAAAATCATGCCAATTGATTGTAATGTTGAAAAAATGTTTATTTCAAACATAGCTATCGATTAATATTATACAAGGTTTCAGAAAAAAAGGAGAATCTCCAGAAAAACTGTAAAATAACATAACAGAGATTACCAAATATGAATATTTTTTTATTTATGGGTTTTTGTTTTATTTTTATTAATATTTGAACTCTTTAAACATTTAACCTACTTCTAAACATAACAAATTCCCTAAATTTATATCCAACATTTCAATACTAGTTAGTAAAATTTGAATATCTATGTAATTATTTACAAATTATTAATATGACTTTCTTTGTGTTTCAGAAAACACCTGTTTTTAAAGATCCTTTGAATTCAAGAAAGAAAATTTTTCAAAGATAACATCATTCATGACATTTGGTATATTTAATATTCATATTTTATACTGATATATATTTTTTTTAATATTCATTCGATTTTTATAATTATTGGTACTCCTTTCACTTACAATCAGTTTCAATTATTTTACCTATCTCTTCCTTTAATTATTCTCAGTATTTATATTGAATTGGATATTTTATTAATCTGAATCTCTCAATTTATTCAATTATATTTTGTGCATATACTCTTTTGCTATACTTTATTCATACATCATTACCTTATTATATTTATTTATAATTCATTAATAAACCTTCATTTTAATTATTAATATACCTCATTATTATCATCATTACCTTAATATATTTCTTACTATATACTTCATTATTATTATTATTATTATCATCATTTCCACTTACATTTCTCACATGCATTCTTTTTATACACAAAATATTTTTTTTATCTTGATTTCTTTTCAATTTTGGTTTTTTATTTTTCTATCTAATCTGTACCAATAATTGTATCAAATTCTATGTTTTTCAGTATAATTGATTGTATGTTTTTCAGTATAATTAATTGTTGTTCAATATTATTATTTTCTTTCTCAAAATTTCAATTCATTTGTTGATTTGTTTCCTCTAGTATTTCCTCTCATTGATGTATTTTTCCCTCAAGTTTATTTTTCATTTTCATTTTATTTTATCCAATGTTTCTGAAACAATATCTATCAAATTATTTTATAATTTTTTTTTATTATCTTTTTTTATTCCCTAACTTACCTATTAAATTTGTTACACCTACAATGATTATTCCCAAAATTTAATTTTTGTTATTTATCTCTCCTTCTATGGAATTGTACTTGTTTTGTTACTACAAGCATATATTTCATTTCAAAAATTTCTAGTACGAAGTTTATGTCAATATTGTCAACTATTTCCTTTTTCAGAATTTTAAATTTTTCTTGTTTTTGTTAGTCATTTTCATTCAACTTAAAATTTATTAGCCATGTAAATGCCCTTCTTTTCCATTATTTTTTTTTTCATTATTTTTTTTTTTCTCATTTTAATTTTACTTTATCATTTATTTTACCCTTTTGCATCTCAAAATTAATCACGTTCATATTATCTATAAATTCATTATTTCATCATGACTTATTTTTATATTTTGTATCTGTTTATCATCTTTTTCTTCTAAAATTGAAAATTTCTTCTGATTTTGATTTGTATTTAGGTTGCTTTTTTCTTTCATATTGAAAATGTCATTCTCTACTGTGATAAATTTTGTATTTGTATCTTTTTGTTGAGATTCTATTTTTTTATTAAGCTTATTTATGTCTTTCTTCACCTTTTCATTATCATTATTAATATCTATTGTGATATCTCTCATTTGTTTGTCATTTTTTTCTACTTGATTATCAATAGTGGATATTTCTTGGGTGATAGCTACATAAAATTCTTCATTATTTTGTCCTATTTTTGTTTCTAATTGTTTGTGCATTTGTAATAGTTCTTCTTCATTTTCTTCAGATTTTGATTGCATTTGATTTTCCATCCTTTCCATATTCTCTTTCATATCTTAATTTTTCCCTTAATTCATTCTGCATCTTCCCATATTTTCTTTCACATCCTTTATATTTTCTTTGACATTTTCTCTCAATCTTTCTTCCATACTTGCTGTGTTTTCTTTCAACTCTTTTATTTCCTGTTTCAAACTTTTTTTCCCTTTTTTCTTCCATCCTTTCCTCCATTCTTCCTATCTCTCTCATTCCATCATTCATTCATTCTATTTGCTTTTTCATTTCATTTTTCATATTTGCTGAATTTTTATCCATTTCCCCTCCCATTTTCACTGAGTTTTCTTTCAAATCTTTTATTTCATCCTTCATTTCATTTTTCAATTTGACTGAATTTTCATTCAAACTTTCTTTCATTCTTCCCATGAATTCCATCATTATATCAAACTTACTATCCATTTCTTTGCTCTCTCTTTGTGTTTCACTCCCTGTCACATTACTACTCTCTCCTTGTTCTTGATCACCTCTCTCTCTACCTTCTGTACCTTCTTCCAAACCAACTTTTTACCATCTCTCAAATCCATTTTCTCAACACTTATATAAATATATCAATGCAAGTATTCTAAAATGTCAACTTTTTATTTTCCCTGTATATATATTTTTGATTTCAAACAAATGTTTTTCTTTTCAATTTCTATAAAATCTGCACTTGCTTCTGATCATTATTTTGGCAATTCAGCTCCGCGTTGGGAATTGATTGTACTGATTATTATTTTGCTATTTTTCTTACAAATATATTCGCACCGCGTTGGTGATATCGCTATCGCCCTTATTCGCCCCGTGTTGCGGCGCCAATTGATATTATGCGTTGATTGCGGTCGTTTTTATTTTATTTCATATTTGTTTATTTTCTTTCCACAAACAAACATCATAACAAAAGTAAATCATTTTTGTGTTTTGTTTTACTAATATTTCCTTTTTTTGTTATTTTCCAAAATCTTTAAGCTAGTTCCCTTTTTTAAGATTTTATTCAATATGTATTGATGAATGAATACCCATATAAATATTCAATATCTCCGGCTATGCTCTTTACCTTCTTTCCTTTACCTTATTTCCTTCACCTTCAGCTAAGATGCCTAAGATGACTTTCTTCTTGAGTTTAGATAACTATTTATCACACCAAGACACGTCTCTGTTGACCACCTATTATTTTAATCAACTACTTTCATATGTTTTTGTTATAACGTTAGACTATATCGAGCTCCTCTGCTGAATTAGTGGATATTTTTTGGTCCGCCAGCTTTCTCTCGAAATGCAGCCTGTTTGCATCCCAGTTGGTCAGTTAAGATATTCCTTCGAAGCGTGTTTCTGATGACTTCAGGTCAAATCTCATGTGTTGGAGATCCAACATCGAGGAGTCATCGAATATCTGCCAGTTGTGAATGTAGTTTGTTATAAATGGATCTACAGGAGTGAGAATCAAGAACCTCTTCTCCAATCGCATTGCACAATCTTACGAGGCCACTGAACAATCTTAAGTATGTAGACCACTTAGCCGATAAAGATATTCTTGAAAATATATTATTCGAATACTCAATAACTCATAGCATGAAACTTAATCTGTATTTTATCTGCATTTATAGACCTCCATCGTCGAACATGAATATATTCCTGGATAAACTTGGAGCTCTTTCATATATAAGACTTCCATAATATTGTCTGGAGATCTCAATATCAACTTGGAAAATGAGAATGCAACAGAAACGTAAAATATTAC
>JAFIRS010008759.1:0-14729 GCA_018342105.1 Gonioctena quinquepunctata | reverse complement strand
TAGGGGAAAAGTAAAATCCCTAACAAGTTTTCGTTTCATGTCGTAAACACAAAAGTACTCCAGTCGAAATTACTTTTCCAGTGTTGTGGATATCCGACAAATGACGTCGGCTGATCCCCAAAAAAAAAAATGAGCAAATAATTCATCCTGTAACTTAATCCGGTAACGAACCATAAGGGGAAAAATAACCGGTTAATCGGGAACTCTTCGGGGCCCCCAAGGAAGGCAACGGAAAATTTGACCTAGGTAATAATTTCCCCTATTATTAAAATTTAAAGGGGGCTTTCTATTACTGTTTTGTTTTTTTTTAATATACATTTTCATACATATATTCCCATAAAGGACAATTGTCGAGAATACAATCCAGGCCCCCCTTTCCTTTAAGTTCACAATCCATGTTCCGAGAAATCGCAAGTAAAATTTTTTATGTTGTTACCTATATCAAATGTTTTTTGGTTTTCCCCTTTTGTGGTTTATCATCCCCTATACAAAATTTTGCAATGTACTTTTTGGTAAAAGGTGCCCCCATCTAAAAAGGAATGGGTTATACAGGAATGAACGGAAAGTTTTTGGAAGTGCAGTTATTGTTTTGTTTGTTTTTTATTGTATTTTTCCCCCCCATTATTAACAGTTTTTTATTTTGAAAGTTAAAAAAAAAGTTGCCCCCAAGGATAACAGTGTAAAGGTCTTTTTTTTTTTTTTGTTTTTTTTTTATGTAAATTTGTTTATGAATATGTTTATGATTCCCAGTCCTTTTTTATTGAAAAAATTCAGCAAGGTAATCCCCAAATAAAGAACCTATTTCCCCCTGTTAAAAAGAAGGAAGGATAGCCGCTCGTCCGTTAACTTCAGTGCGAATAAATTATTTTAAAATTTGGGGCTAATACCCAAAAAAGGTTGAGTTTTCAGCAATTTTTCAACAAAGGACAACAGTATATTTTAAAATTAAAGCGTCCTTGGCTTGGGCAATTATATGGAATAACGATTTTAAAAACCCCAGTTTAAAAGGGGGTTTAAATTTTTTTGATAACAAAAAAAGGTTTGACCGGGGGCCCGAGGTGGAATAATGATTATTCCTAAAAAAGTTGGGGATGAAAAAATATTATGATTTTTTGTAAAAAAAAAATTTAGATGGGGGCTTTAAAATGGCGGCCATTTTTTTTGGGTTATGGTCTGATTCTTTCAAATTGGATGGGGGGTTTTGGGGTCGGAGTTTTATTTCCTAATTTGATAAGATTATTCCATTTTTTATAAAAAAAAAATTAAAAAAAAATAAAGAACACGTTTTTTAAAAAAAAACACAAAATAGGAAAAATTTTTTTAAAAAAAAACAATAGCCCGAAAAAAAAAGAAATAAAAAAAAATTTATTTTATTTTAAAAGCTGGGGGGATGGTATCTATATATAGACAAAACAGCTAGGCGTAAAGAAAAAAATGTCTAGATCACAGGTAATTTTGGGGGAGCCGATCCCCCCCCTACGCTTTTTTTTAATAAAATAAATTTGTTCCTTATTTTCTATTTTTTAGTCTGGTTTTCTATAAAAGCGTGTTATTTTGTTTTTTAAACTATTATTTATTTTTTATATAAAAACATTCATACTATCACAATTATTACAACTTCATATGAAGTGCATATCACATGTATACCTCCCCCCAAAAAAAACATTTTCTTATAAACCCTTAAATGTGGGGTAGAATTTAAAAAAGAAAATTTAACTGATATGTATTTGCAGTAAAAATTTTTTTGTAATGACTTCATAAAAAATATAATTAGTTTTTGGGGAAAAAAATATCAAAAAAAATTTAGATATACTTGTTTTCCTTTATGATTTTTTTACCTATATTTCAAAAAGAAAAAAATACTACTAATAATACTGGGTATTTCGTTTCTGGCAGTTTTGTACAAATGAGCAGTTTGTTTTATTCTTCATTTTCTTATGAATCCATATTTACAGACACCAATATCAAGTCAGTCATATTAAATTTGAATGGCTTTTGAAACACATTAAAAAAAAAAATTGCACCCTCTCACTTTTTTTTCCCCCTAAAAATTGGGATTCCACTGGTGAAATATTAAAGTTGAACGTACTAAAGAGCGATTTAAATTTTAATGTTTGAACAAAAAACTACAGTTTCATAGAGAAAAAAAATGTATTTTTCCTCAAGACTTGCTCCCTTCTATGTTTCAACAAGGGTTTACGTCGAGTCGAATATCCATTAGAAAAAACTATTCTCCTGGCAATGCCTCGACAAAATTTACCCATGGATAATTGTGCAAAGTTCAAAAGGATATTTGAACGATTTGCGAAATGGATAATCTTAACCGCCCATTTAACTGCCCACCTGTAGACCGTTTGGGGTTTGCCCTCAGTTAAACAGAATTGATTAATGTCTGCAAACCCGAATTAACGATAAAAATTTAAACCCCATTCCAAATTTTTTCCCGGGGGTTTTTCAACAAAGTGGAAAATCCATGGTAAATGCCATTTCGACGTCAACCATTCCTTTTTCCAGAATAATTTTTGAATATCAAAATAGAAGGAATCTGATTATAGAAAGACAAATATGCCTAGATTGATAAGATTTCCCCAGAAAGCGTTTTTTTTAAACGAGTCGGGGTTTCCCCAAAAAAAATTTTAGGTTACGAAGAAATGACCCCTTTCACCCCGGACCCGAAGAACTGGGGATCTCGAAGAAGAACTGAGTTCCAGAGGGGGAAACTTCCCTTTTATGACATAGTCTGGGACCATCCATGGACGCTTTCGATGATCTCGAACATCCCCCCCCCAGTGTAAAAAGGGGAAAAACCGTTGGTTGTCCAAAGGTTTGTAGCAATCATTCACAGAGTCCATATGAAACCTTTTTATTTTCACTTTACTCTTTCTTCTTTTTTCAAATACATACAGAGGATTGTGGGGATGGTTCAAAACGTTTGTTAGATACTATATATATAAAATTTTTTTCCGTAAAACAAAAAATAAACCCTTGGGCAGAGTGGAAGTTAAATTCGTTACTCTTGTTTTTTTAGTTCTACTGATTTTATATCCCTATAAACTTTTTTTCCCTTTATTTTCAAACTATTTCGGAAAAAAGCTTCGCTTTGTTTTTTAAATATCAACAAATCTGTTTTTCCCTAAGTACTTAAATCTATATTGACCACTTAAGGGGTTTTTGGGCTATAGTTTTTGTCTGACTCATCAAGTACGAAAAAAATGTTGAATGATGAAAAATTTGAATTGGTTTTTTTAAATCTCACGGTCTGATAGACAAATCCCAAAAAGTGGTTCAACGTCCGGGGGGTTTTTGCCAGGGCGTTGTTTTCTCGTTAGATATCACAAAAAAAAGATTCATTGTTATCGCAGATTTTTTTGTTTCCCCAAAAAATTTCTTTTTTTTTGCACAAAAGGGGGCTGGGTTAAAAACCCCCCAAGGCCCCCTATTTGGGCCCCCTTTTGCCCCCCTTTTTTGGAAAATCAGCTGGATCCCCTTTTTTGACAAAATTAGCAATTCCCCAGCTGAAAATTTTCCCTTTACGTCCCCCTGAATGGGTTCAGAATTATGCCCCGGGGATCCCCCGGGGGACCAAAAATGGGCACTTTTTGAGGATGTGCGACGTTCGTCTCTTCCCCGGGACCATTCTAGGGGGTACCCGATCCCGATGAGTTAGTGCCTGTTCGGTGAAAGTTCCGTTAGGGCCCAGTCAATCTTGATGTCCCGTCTTTTAAGGACAGGATCTCTTCAGACATTTTTTTTTCCCTTGGCCTTTATGTGAAGCTTTGATTCCCATCCGGCCGTCTTCCCCTTTTTTAAAAGGGAACTTTTGTAATTCCTCCATAGGGCCCGGTGGGGCTGGGGGGGTTATAACTGGGTCTTTCCGGCCCCTTCTTTGGTAATCTGTCTCATCCTGTTTCCCCGGGACACCAGTGCCCGGACCCTAGAGGCTGACTTTGCTTGTTTTCGATAAACTTTCTATGGCGTTTCTACACTCGGACACCATTTTGGGGTACAATCCATTTCCGCCAACGCCATAAAGGTTTTTCTGCCCGAGAGATGGCGGGCCCATCGACTTTTTTGTCGAGATTTTCCTGGACACGGTGCCCAGCATATACTTCAGCCTGGAAACTGAGGTTTTGCCAAAAGGGAAACCCGAGTTTTCCCTTTTTTTTTTCGAAATGGGGGCATTCCCCCCAAATCTTGATCCATCT
This sequence comes from Gonioctena quinquepunctata, assembly GCA_018342105.1. Classification (NCBI taxonomy): domain Eukaryota; kingdom Metazoa; phylum Arthropoda; class Insecta; order Coleoptera; family Chrysomelidae; genus Gonioctena; species Gonioctena quinquepunctata. Next base: position 10,524 of record JAFIRS010008759.1, on the reverse strand, counting down.
GTGTACCAGGTTGATCCATGGTTTGGGGTCTGTCGGCGTTGTCTTTCCTTCCCCTTTGGGGGGGTTTTAATTGGACCTTTCTAAAACCGAACAGGCGGGGCCCCTTTTTCCATTAATAGGACTGGACACCTTCCTTTGCCTGTTAATATGAGTGTCCATGGTCTGCCTCAGCCCCGATCCATTGGCTTGCCCTTTAGTCTGTATGCCCCCGCGCTTCACCAATTCAAGGGCGAGGTGGTTCCTAGTAAATTCCTAGAGCTCTAGTAGGGGTCCTCATGGCACCTGTTATTCCTGAAAAACCAGTCGTTGTTTTTTATCAAGTTCATTTCGGGACTTGCCCTTTGTATATGGTCCAAAAATTGGATCCATCAAGCCCGGGAAGTCGCCGTGTTTCCAGTGTGGGTTTTTGGGGGTGTCGCCATTGGGGAAGGCTCTTCTGCACCCCCAGTGGACGGTAGCCTTTTGGTTTTCGATTTTCAATCTGTTCATTCCAGGCAGCTTGGGTCTGTTGACTCCAAGATGTTTTCGACTTTTTTATACGGGCTTTTTTTCGGATTAGTGTTTTGGAAGATTCCCCTTTTGGGGTTTTTTAAAAAAGGAAAACCCCCTTTTTTCCGGGGTTTGATTTCACCCCCCCAAAAACAACTGTTCTATTCCCAAAACTTAAATTTTTTCCCCCTAGCAGGTTTACCTTGGGGTCTTCAGCCAAATGTAACATCTGCATCGTTGTGTATACAGTCCACTCATTCAGTTCTGAAGCTCGTTTACATAGGAAAAAGGGGGTGATAGAACCTCCTTTTGGCCCCCCTTTATACCTTGGCAGATACGGTTCTCCCGTTTTTTGCTGTTACCCCGTTTTGATAGCATGCGATCAACCTAATAAGGGTGGGATGATTCCGTGCCGGCCGCAGCTGGCGAAATCAAATGACGTATTGCAAAGCTCCTTCTGTCGATGGCCCCCCCTTGCGGATTTCCCCCATACCCCTCTGTCCTATATACAAGGTGGTGGAGTTTTTGTCCGTGGACTTTGTGCTTGGGAATATTTGTGGGGTTGCACCAGCGATTTTTTTGATGTGGATCTACCAGCCTTTTGAGCTTTTCGAAAAAAGATGTCAGGCTGATAGGTCAGCCCCTTTGGGTTTTGGGTAGTGGGTTTTTCCCCCGGTTTTTGGGGAAAAATACGATCTTTACTGGCCTCCCCCGCCCCCGGTATGTAGCCCCGGGAAAATGATCGAAGTATCCTCATGATCAGGGGGGTGATTTTCCCCTCCCTCTTGGGAAGAGGGTAGTCATCCTCCCCTGGTGATTTGAAGGTGAGAAGGATTTTTTTCCCCTCTTACCTTCCTCGTTACCATTTTGGGGTTTTTTAGTCCATCAAAAAAAATTTTTTATCTATATTCAATTATTTTCGGTGAATTCCCCAAAGTTTCTTAACAATGAAACATAGTGAGTAAAGTTTATTTTCATTGCAGATGATACATCTGATTTTTGAACATCCTGTTTATTTATTGAAAAAAAACGATATTTATTTCCCAATTTTACTTGATTGAAACATTTATTTTTTTATTGCTTTTTTTGATTTATGGACATTCTGATGTTTTTTGGTTTATTTTTTTCATTTGAATAACCTTTTTTAAATTTAAAAAATTTTCTGGTTTTTAAAAAAAGTTCATTTGTTTTGTTTTTTTTCATTATTGATATGAATCTGGGGTTTTTGGGGGTTAAAAAATTAAAATTTTTCCCCCTTGATAATTCCTTGACAATCAAATAAATCAATCCGTTCTCGCTGAAAACCCCATCATGCCAATCACTTCGTTTTATTCATGATTCAAAATGGCGGTCAGTGGGACGTCTCTGTGATTATGGTCCCTTTTTTTAAAAATTTTTATGTGGGGGGGTTTTGGGGGGGGGATTATAAAAATTTTTGTCAAATTCATAAATTTGAAAGGGCGGTTCAAGATGGTGAATAAATTCAAGATGGCGGACGGGGGTTTTTTAATTATGGTTTTTTGATTCAAAATTGTTTTGGAGGTTTTCGGGGGAAAAATTGTGTTTTGTCAAAATCCATGAATTCAAGATGGCGGACAAGCTGTGTGATTATGGTCCGATTCTATTCAAAATTGGTATTTGGAGGTTTTTGAGGTCGGAGATTATGACTTTTTTATCAAAATTCATAAATTCAAAATGGCGGAAGTTTTGTAATTATGGTCCGATTTACTCCAAAATTGGTATGCGGGAGTTTTGGGGTCGAATTATAAATTTATTGTCAAAATTCATGAATTTGAAAGGGCGGCTTCGAGATGGTGAATAAATTCAAGATGGCGGACGAGTTTTGTAATTATGGTCCTATTCGATTCAAAATTCGTATGTGGAGGTTTTCGGGGTCAAAGATTGTGAATTTTTTGTCAAAATCCATGAATTCAAGATGGCGGACAAGCTGTGTGATTATGGTCCGATTCTATTCAAAATTGGTATTTGGAGGTTTTCGAGGTCGGAGATTATGACTTTTTTATCAAAATTCATAAATTCAAAATGGCGGAAGTTTTGTAATTATGGTCCGATTTACTCAAAATTGGTATGCGGGAGTTTTTGGGGTCGGAGATTATAAATTTATTGTCAAAATTCATGAATTTGAAAGGGCGGCTTCGAGATGGTGAATAAATTCAAGATGGCGGACGAGTTTTGTAATTATGGTCCTATTCGATTCAAAATTCGTATGTGGAGGTTTTCGGGGTCAAAGATTGTGAATTTTTGTCAAAATCCATGAATTCAAGATGGCGGACAAGTGTGTGATTATGGTCCGATTTATTGTCAAAATTCATAATTTGAAAGGGCGGCTTCGAGATGGTGAATAAATTCAAGATGGCGGACGAGTTTTGTAATTATGGTCCTATTCGATTCAAAATTCGTATGTGGAGGTTTTCGGGGTCAAAGATTTAATTTATTGTCAAAATCCATGAATTCAAATGGCGGACAAGCTGTGTGATTATGGACCGTTTCTATTCAAAATTGGTATGTCGGGGTTTTTGGAGTCGGAGATTATAATTTAAATTTTTGTTTTTTTTAAATAATTTGGTTCTTACAGTTACTTGATTTCAGGATTCAAGGAGACGGCCCTCACCACAGCCGTATGGTCCGTTCTCAAGGCTAAACGACGGCGCCGCTTCCAAGGCTTCATGGCCCACTTCTACACGTTGTCGAGCAGCTGTCGCCCTTGATGGCGTGGGGCCTTCGGCTCAGACGAGCTCCTCAGAGACACCTGTGTCTATTTCCCAAGGAGCAGATTGGACTTTCTGGCGGACATTTTCAGTTTCAGCAAGTGTAAAGTATACGAACATCGAGGAGTTGGCGCAGGACGTCTTGGCGAACATGAGATCCAGGGTGGAGAATATTTGTCAGAGGTTGAGCGTCCAGTCCTGAGAGTAGTTCGCTTTTCGGGTAGTTCCTTTTCTTGTGTGCGGATAAGTAGGAAGCGATGAATTTATGGAAAGGTAGGTTAGCTTGAATAGTAGTCAGCTGACGATGATTTGAAAAAAACGAGCAGTCATCCGAGTGATTTATAGATGTTGTGATGTTGTAGAAATTAAGCCTTATAATAATTCTTTGCCATTCTATTAAAGGAAAGATAAAATGGTTTTTCTCCTTCCTTCTAGTGTCAAAGTACTAATGAAAATGTATTCTGATTAATTCGGTTGAAATCTTTGTACCTTGTAATTCTGATGTCCTGATCAAAAGTAAAAAAATTAGATTGAGATTGTTATTCCGTAAGATAATCAGTTGGTTTAAAAAAAAAAAGACCAGTGAATCAATCAGGACCAAAGGTTTGATCTTTAGGGGTCGTTCTGTATTTTGCCTTGCATTTTATGGAAATGAATAAATCATTATTGATATGAATCTGGGGTTCATGGCACTTAAAAAACTTTACTAATCATTGTCCGTTCCATAATTCACTCTGGCAATCGAATAAATCAATCACAGTTCACTGCTAAAATATCGCGCACGATCACTTCGTTTTATTCATGATAAATAAAACTGTACCGCAAGTAATAAACAACCCCCTTCGTCGCGGTCCAGACCACGGCAACATCGGCCGTTGTTGCCTCTCAGAAACTTCTTGGTGGTTGCTTTCTAGATTCTTGGAAAATTATTGATTGTTCCGCTGGAAAGTCCGGCATGACGTCAACCAATCGATCACGCTACATTCTGGGGTATCAAAGAATTAATCCAGACAAAACCAACTAACAAAGAAACTTATGTAGGGAAAACATCAAGACCTTTGAAAATAAGGCAATCTGAACACAAAAATAGCACAAAGAAAACATTATGATTGAAATTATCTCAACATATATTAACACAATATGGGGCATGAATGGAAGAGTGGAGCAATAAGAAAATTTCTCATCTCACTTACCAAAGGATGTGAGACGAAAATGAAAAGGACCTTACGGTAGTTCGTTGAACACCAATGACAAAAAAACAAATATAATCAGTCCAAGGGAAATTATATTGGAAATTCATTGATTAGAGAAATTGCCTACTGAAACGTTATCAAAAGAAGTACAATAGTAATAATAAAGTTTATTAATATCAAATAACAAATATCAAGCAAACATTTTGGGTTTGAATAAACTATAAAAATCTCTTATTTCACCGAACATATATTTTGACTCCAGGATATCCATATATTTTTTTTATTCATTACTATGACCTGACAGACATTATCCTGCCCAGATTTCTATATTCCCTATTTTTTTTTCCTGAAAACTCTCGTCCGCGTAGAATTTCTTATTTCCCATATTTTTTTTGTGTTTTGTTCCATCTAGGTTATGCCTTTGACTCTGTCCACTTCCCGCCGTTTCCCATTATTCGTTTTCTTATCCCGTTTTTCCTTATCCCCTTATCCCGTTTTTCGGTTATCCCGTTTTTTGGTTATCCCGTTTCCCCATTATCTTGTTATCCCGTTATCGCTTTCTCTCGTTATCCTGTTTTCCCGTTATCCCATTGTCCTGTTATCCCATTTTTCCTTTATTCCGTTTTCCTGTTTTCCCGTTATCCCTTTATCCTGTTTTTCTATTCGTTATCCCTTTTCCCAAAAAAATTTGTCAATCGGTCCAGCCATTTTCTCGTCCTTGTGAATTTCTTATTTCCTATGTTTTTTTTTGTTGTTCCATATAGGTTATGCCTTTGACTCTGTCCGCTTCCCATTATCCCTTCATTCCGTTTTTTCGTTATCCCGTTTTCCCATTTTCCAGCTATTCCGTTTTTCAGTTATCCCCTTATCCCGTTTTTCGGTTATCCCGTTTTTCCATTATCTTGTTATCCCGTTATCGCTCTCTCTCGTGATCCTGTTTTTCCGTTATCCCATTTTTCCTTTTCCCGTTTCCCTTATCCCGTCTTTTTTTCGTTATCCCGTTTTCCCAAAAAAATTTTTTTTTTTTCCTATTTTTTTTTGTGTTGTTTCATCTAGGTTATGCCTTTGACTTTGTCCGCTTCCCATTATCCCGTTTTTTCCTTATCCTGTTTTTCCATTTTCTTGCTATCCCGTTTTTCCGTTATCCCGTTTTTTCGTTATCCCCTTATCCCGTTTTTCGGTTATCCCGTTTTTCGGTTATCCCGTTTTCCCATTATCTTTTTCCCGTTATCGCTCTCCTCTCGCCCTCTCTCTCTCTCTCTCTCCGTTATCCTGTTTTCCCGTTTCCCTTTTTCCGCTTTCCGTTATCCCTTATCCTCTTTCTGTTCGTTATCCCGTTTTCCCAAAAAAATTTGCCAAATCGGTCCAGCCCTTTTCAAGTTATGAGCTTACCAACACAAACAGACATTCATTTTTATTATATATTATATAATAAAACTCCTTTCTGTCCCTAAAAAACCTTATTCGGAGTATTATAAACATTAAAAAAAACAATTAGTCAAATCGGTCCAGCCGTTGTTTTTAGAAATAACCCTGACCGGGATTCGTTTCTGTGACCTTTGCTTGGTAGGCGACAGTGTAACCGCTGAGCTATTTTCTCATCGGTAATAAATGACTCGATAGTCTTTTACTTCACCAAATTTCTTATATACTCGAATTTTCCAGTTTCTGGGCAATTTTCCATTTTTTTTTTGTATCAACCGTTTTCGGGCTATTACAAACATTGAAAAAAAATAGCCAAATTAGTACAGCCTTTCTCACGTTTTGCGCTTACAAAGAATCGAGATTTATTTTTATTATATAGATATGATTATTCGAACTAAACACTTTCCCACTTATAATTTTACAAAGTATTTCCACAGATAATCCGCTTTCTCTCGTTATCCTGTTTTCCCGTTATCCCATTTTTTGTATCAACCGTTCTCGGGCTATTACAACTATTAAAAAAAAAATAGCCAAATTGGTCCAGCCGTTCTCACGTTTTGCGCTTACAAAGAATCGAGATTAATTTTTATTATATAGATATGATTATTCTCACTTATAATTTTACAAAGTGTTTCCACAAATAATCATGATTTTGAACAGTCTGATACTGCTAGTGATTTTGAACAATCTAACAGATTTTGTAGAATACCTGAACACTCTGAGGACCATTTTGCCTGGAAATTTTACTGAGTGCGATTTGCGGTCTTATTATCTGATTGTGCGCTATCCACTAGTCTACGAGAATTCATGTTGATGTTATGAAAATAACGGATTTCAATTATTCATTGCCTTACTTGAAAATATGAGGTTTTTAACATGCTGAAAAAGGTTAAATTAAAACATCAAATCACTGTAATAGTAGGAAAAACAATGACGGTGGGAGTAATCAAAATCTTATGTTATTTATTCGAGGAAATGCTATGTCTGGGGCACCCAATATTAAGGGGACTAGTCAATTTCCAAATCCACCAATTATAATTGGTATAACCATAAAAAAATTGAAAACCCCTTATTTAATCAATTTTGCATTTCCTGTTGACATATAATTCTGACAGGACCGTATTGTCGTTTTATCGCAAAACAATATCGAATCTACTAGTGGTTTTATCAGTATAAAACAGCGAGAAGACGTTTTATCACTATAAAACTGACCTGATTGGTTCTCTAGTTTGAAATTTTGGCCATTTGATTGGTTCAAATATAATGAGGGAAATAGTCAATGATAATCAATTGATCCTGTTAGTGCAGCGTTAATCCGTTCGCTTTTCAAACTGAAGATCGGAGGTTCGAATCGCGGTAAGGTGTATCCATTTTTTCAATTTAATGAAATCATAATGGTATGGAGTAGACATTGTACTTTATGATTGATGTAATGCAAACACTAAACCGGGCCAAGTGCCAAAATAACTCGGAGGTCCCTTTGTTTAACTCCCGTCATTCTAAAGGTTGAATCTAAATTTGTTGTATAAAATTGCTTCTATTTTTAATTTTTCTTGCTATCACTGAATCGAGGTAAATTTACTAATTGGACCTTCTTTAACAGAATATTTTTTAACAGCTTTCCACTATTCCGTATCCAATGATAGACTTAAAATAAACAAAGATCAAATTTTTGGTTGAGACTTTTTCAGATCCCCTGTGGTGATTTTACTGAATTATTCCCTTGGCTTCTTTGTCGATGTGAAGTTTCAGTTCAGTTTTTTAACGTAGTGCAGAATAGGGAACCTCGTCATACTCCTTAAGTCAAACTATTAATTTTTAAGAAGTTAATTAAGTCGACCTGTTTGATCTGCAAGACTCTTCAATTGCTGCAAATCTCATTGAAATTGAGTTTTGATGAGGAATGTGCCGGGTCTTTAAAATATCTCTCTGTAATAAGCTTCCCAAGCTCTTGAAATTATTTTTCAACGAACCTACAAAATTGGATGATTGTTATCTCACATTTCTCATTTCAATGGTTTCACCAGCAACTAATCATACTAGTCAATGTTCGTACATAATAATATCGAATAATAATTAGTTTTGTAAAAATGATCTCTCACAATAAGCATTCATGTAGTATTTCGGAAAATCTCTATTTTAAGCTTTAAAATAAAATGGCTGAAAAGACAGATCTTGCAATTTATTTGTTACTGATATTCGATCATCGCATCATCGCAAGTCAATTCATAAATGAAGCTATCTGTGTAGGTGTACAATAACTTGCATTTTTCCGCTCCCATAGTGGGTAGCATAAAGTTATAGTAAAAATGAAAATGCACGTTTTTAAGATATCTAGAATTGCCATACCAATGTATATGGGTTTATTATATATCAACACTGCATTTCTCATTTCAATCGCCGGCAAGTTATCGTCGAAAATGGTGTAACTTTGGAACCGGGGGCTAGCAATAAGATATTTTGCTCCATACCTACCCTGGTACGAAGAGACTAATTTAACGATTCTATGCAACCGGATGTTCTCTATGGTTTTGCCGAAAACTGCATTGTTTGCCAACTTGAATTGATTTTTTTCGAAAGAACTGGTAGCTACGGTCCTTAGTTCAACTCGATGTAGGGACGCAGCCACGTCGATTGTCGGAATTTTAGCACTTTATGTATTTTTGTGAGAATCAGACCGTTTGCCAAACATTGCTTCAGATTACGGTAATGTAAAATATAGTTTGTTTTATGGTATAGAGTACCCATTAATTTTATCAACTTCGAATTTGGCAGTGCTTGATGTTCGGGGCAGAACGGAAAATCGCGATGCTCGTCATGCAATCTCTCGTGATATGCCAGGCCCGCTTCCAAGAAATATCCCTCCGAAGCGTCATCAGGAATTTGTGTAACATCAATGTTTGTGGCGTCAACCCAAGTGAACCCCTCGATAGGTAAATATTCCGACATTGCCCACCCATACAAATTATCAACGTCCAAATAAAAAAGATACTCTGACGGTTTCTCGGGATCGTATGTTGACATGTACTTGTTGTTTGCTTCTCCCAATCTATTAGAACAAACTGAAATACCCCCTCTCAACCCCTTTTCGATAAACATTACCATATCTACATCTTTCAAAATTTGCAGCTTACACCGAGTATAATTTAGCATACAATCCCAAGTATAGCCCGGCATGGTATAGTACCATGCGGGGTCCAAACCGTAAGCCTTTATATCGATATCGCGGAAATTTTCCATAACGTCAGCCAAAAGTAAAATGTCCGTTTTTATGTACAGGTCAGAGTAGCCCCCCAGTGTCGTCAAATTGAATGATTCCCATACGTTTTTGGCATGTTGGTATTCTTGTTCGGTGATGTTGCAGTCGTACAATTTGTTGTAGAAATGTTGCCTCGATGGTAGTTCGGTTATGTCCAATTTATGTAGAGAATCCATAAAGTCGTACGGAAAAACCCCCTTGCGTGTGACTAGTGAAAATTGTAGATCATTTAAATTTTGAAATTCGCACTTCGTATTACGGAGATCATCCGCTCTGAGCGTGCGCACCAACTCGTCCAGACCTGCGCCCATGAACCGATAAATCGGAATTTAATGCTGGTGTCCTGATCATATTGAGTGAACGAGATGTACTTTTCTTTGTTGACGGGAAGAATGCTCACGCGGCCCCGTTTAGCGACGTCCCTGATTATGAGGTGGCTGTCGTACCCCGAGAGATTGTGAAATCGGATAGGTACTACGAATAATTTTCGGAAATTCAAGTTACAGGTGTGATGCACAAAGCCTCTAAATTGTCCCGTGAAATGACAGTGGTCGCGTACGATAACGTCCTTTCAAGCTTTAAAATAAAATGGCTGAAAAGAGAGATCTTGCCATTTATTTAATTGTTACTGATATTCGATCTTTTTTAATCGATTTCATAGACCTTTGTGTAGTAGAAACCCCAAAAGAATTAAAAAATTGTTGGGACCCATTGAAGTCATTTTGAATATACAATTAAAAGTTATTTCATATGATCTTTAAATTCAAATGCTTATTGTGAATGGCTCAGAGTATACCTTGTAGCACAACCGTGATTTTTAATAAATATACAGTAGAACCTCTATTATCCGTCACCCTCAGTACCGGGACTATGACGGTTAACAGAATAGACGGATAACAGAAATTCCGTTATAAACGTGTACAGTAACTAGATTTGAAATGGTTTGGGAATGAAATTAAACCGTGAATAAGTGAATAATACATATTTATATTTGAATTACAACACCTCACCGTTAAAACGGCACTATGAAACACTGATCTGCACTCGTCAGTCGCTATTAAGTTACTACTATTTTTTTTTTATCAATCAAGTATTTTTGACACAATTGCATCCAAGAGATAATTTCAATTTTCTTAAATTAAATTGTATTCTTTTTTATTTAATAAAGATATTCTGATTCTGAAACAATAGACAATATCTCAGTTCGCGGATGACGGATAACAGAGAGTGACGGTTGATCGAGGTTCCACTGTAATTGTTATTTATTGTATGAGTGTTTTATATGGCTAATAAGACATGAAAAGCAATACAACATTTTATCCACAGCTGTTATGATATAAACACAAAGACTTTTCCTAAATTGAGGGCTTATTTTTTCTATTATGTAAGTTTAGATTGGACTCATAAGACACTAGTGTCTTATGGTCAT
>JAFIRS010008758.1:0-14755 GCA_018342105.1 Gonioctena quinquepunctata | reverse complement strand
AAAAATGCACAAATTTTGGGAATTTTTTGGGTTTTTGGGAAAATTTTTTAAAATAATGTTCATTTCCGCCATCTTCCCGATATGAAAAGGTGCAAACTCAATTGGCGACTTAAAATTATGCCACCAAAGTTTGCAAAGCACGAAAATATTGTTTGAAATTTCGTGACCCTAAAACTTCCCCCCTGACCTGTTTGTAGCGTTATCCATAATTTTGCTAATGAAAATTTTGTAAATTTAAAAATTTTAGGGTGACGGAACTTATTTTACCAAAATTTGCACAATGTTTGAAATTTTTGTAACCAGAATTAGCGCTAATTACAACGTAATCAAGGATTATTCGTATTTCCGGATAAAAATTGCGTGTGCAAGGGATGTAGAAAAGAAGTTAGGGAATATACCTGCAACTTGCACAATGTTTGCAATTTTGTCCAAGGAGATATTGCAAATTCACGTTTTATGGGAGTTTGAGTAATTTCCGGTCACCGGATGAGTGTGCAAATTTTTATATTTAGTCTTTACTGGATGCCTCAACATCCGGCAGTGTTGAAGAAATGTTTGTTATTATTGTGAATTGACGGTCTATTTTGACTGGCGTAATGTTTATCCCCTTTTTGCACGCTTTATATTAGCTTCACTTGTATGTTTGTTTGTTTGTTTGTTTGTAACCGACTCCTTTGGGCGCGATTTTGACCCACTTCCAGACGTCCGAATGATTTGAAATTTGGCAGGTGTACATAATTCCGGTGACAATACATTAAGAGATTTTTGTGTGGAGAAAAAACAAAATGGCGGCTCCAATATGACGTACGAGTTTTGTGATTATGGTCCGATTCGCTTCAAAATTGGTATCCGAGGGGTTTTTGTAGTCGGAAATTATGATTATTTTGTAAAAATTGGAAAATTCAAGATGGCGGCTTTGAAATGGCGGCCGAGTTTTGTGATTATGATCCGATTCGCTTCAAATTTGGAATTCTGAGAGTTTTTGAGGTCGAATATTATGATTCTTTTGTGAAAATTGGAAAATTCAAGATGGCGGCTTAAAAATGGCGGCCGAGTTTTGTGATTAGGTTCTGATTCTATTCAAAATTGGTATGTGGAGGTTTCTGGGGTCGAATATTATGATTCTTTTGTAAAAATTGGAAAATTCAAGATGGCGGCTTAAAAATGGCGGCCGAGTTTTGTGATTATGGTCTGATTCTATTCAAAATTGGTATGTGGGGGTTTTTGGGGTCGGAGATTATGATTACCTAATTTAATGAGATTATTCGATTTTTCAATTTACAAAAAAATAATAAAAATTATAGTTTAAAAAAAACTAAAAAAACACGCTCTTATAAATAAACCACACTAAAAAGTAGGAATTAAATAATAGTTTAAAAAACAAAAAAACACGCTTTTATAGAAAACCAGAATAAAAAAATAGAAAATAAGAAAAAAATGTATTTTATTTGAAAAAAAGCGTGGGGTGCATCCCTGCAAACCTTCATTTGAGGGCCAAAAGGGCAGACTGGGAAGTGGCTAAACGAACGGTAACTCATTCAAAAGTAGTGTGGGCAATAAACTCCTTCAAGCCTTACAAGTCTCCGGGCCCAGATGGAGTATTTCCCATACTACTTCAGAGCGGAGTTGAATATCTAGCACCAGAACTGTGCAGACTGTACAGGCTGAGCCTAGCATTGGGATGGCTACCTCAAACCTGGAAAACTGTAAATGTGGTCTTTATTCCGAAACCTGGACGAGACTCATATGACCAGGCAAAGGCACACAGACCAATAAGCCTATCGTCGTTTCTTCTGAAAGGCTTAGAAAAACTGATAGATAGAGACATAAGGGAAACCGCTCTTGTAGAACGGCCTTTACATCAAAACCAACATGCCTATCTAACAGGAAAATCATGCGAGACAGCACTTCATCAGCTTGTTTCAAGGCTTGAAGAATCTCTAGCAAACAAAGAAATTGCACTATGCACTTTTCTAGACATCGAAGGAGCCTTCGACAACACCTCCTTTGAAAGTATGGTCTCTGCGGCCACTCGAAGAGGCATTGACGAAACCACCTGCAGGTGGATACACTCAATGCTTCATAATAGACTGGTCCAAGCCAACATGTTCGAGGAAACAGAGCAGGTTGAAATTTCCAGAGGTACCCCACAGGGGGGCATACTCTCCCCCCTTCTGTGGGACATGGTTGTGGATGAACTGCTAATTTCTCTGAATAACCAAGGGTATTACTCTCAAGGGTATGCAGATGACCTAGTCATCCTCATCAAGGGAAAGAATACTCGAACAACCTCAGAGCTAATGCAAAATGCACTGAGGACAGTAGAGAATGGTGTAACAGAGAGAGCCTAAGGGCAAATCCGAACAAAACAACACTAATTCCCTTCACCCGAGAAGAAACATGGGAGATCTCATACCTCCTAGACTATTCGGTGAAACATTACAAGTAGTAGAGCAGGTGAAATATCTAGGGCTGATTCTGACAAGAAACTAACCTGGAACCCGCATCTTCAACATGTAACCAACAAAAGCAAGATAACCTTCATGATGTGCAGGAGAGCTTTTGGAAAAACCTGGGGCTTAAACCGAAAGCCATGCACTGGCTTTTACAGCGTAATAAGACCAAGAATAACTTATGGCTCACTCTTATGGTGGCTAAAAACAAATTCAAAGACAGGCGAATATCAACCTTGGGACACTCCAGAGGCTTGCCTGCTCTCTGCATCACGGGTGCAATGAACAGCACTCCAACAGCTGCAATGGAAATCATCCTAAACCTCGAACCCCTTGACTTACATGTCATTGGAAGGCCAGGATGAGTGCATACAGACTGAAACAAACGAAAAACTGGAGAATCCGAACAACTGGACATACCAGAATCACTCATGTAACCAACATCGAAAGAACTCGAAATGATTTCAGATTACATGCAACCCCTATACTCATTCGAAAACCATTCGAAACACGAATTGATGAATCTGGATGGGCCCCGAGTATAGAATCACAATCAACTGCGGACATAGTCTGGTATACAGACGGTTCAAAGACAGTTGAAGGAACGGGAGCAGGAATACATGGGGTAAGGCCAAGAAGGGATTACATAATACCACTTGGTAAATACTCCACGATATTCCAAGCTGAAACACATGCTATCATGGTATGCATTCAGAAGAATCTAGAAAGTGGTTATAGGAAAAAACACATCTACATTCTATCTGACTGTCAAAGTGCTATCAAAGCACTCAACTCTACACAGATAAAGTCCAAACTGGTCTGGGACTGCCTCCAGAACCTCATCGAACTGGCAAAACACAACAAGGTCACCTTGATGTGGGTGCCAGGTCATAGAGGCATTGAAGGCAACGTCAAAGCGGACCAGCTAGCTAGACAAGCATCTGAAACGCTATTCACAGGGCCAGAACCTGCACACGGGATTAGCAAAAACCGATGCAGGACCCTGATCGCCGAGTGGATAAAAAGAAGACACCAACAATATTGGGATCAAACTGTCGGGCAAATACACAGCAAAGTCATGGTAGGGCATCCAAACCGGACCCTGACGGCTGACCTTCTGAACCTGAACAGAACGAAGGCTCGTATAATAATAGGTCTGTTGACTGGACACTGCGGCCTAAGAAAACACCTAAACACCATGGGAGTACGCAGGGAAACCGTGGAGTGTAGGCTGTGTGATGAAGAGGAGGAAACAGCCTCTCATATCATCTTCGACTGTGACGCCCTAAGTAGTAGGCGACACAGAACCTTTGGAGAGATCAGCCCGGAAACAGGCATGAATCCGAAGAACCTTATCAACAGGCTTCTTAACCTAATTAAAGGCACAAACCTGTTTGAATGAGGAACCACTGACGACAGAGTGATACAATAGACCCTAGCTGGTCGCAGTGTCAAGGGAAGCTAAGTGCCAACCCTGTCTCTGGCTCGTCAGTCTCAAACCAACCAACCAACCAACCAACCGTGGGGTGCATGGTATCAATAATTATATAGTACATTACACACCGAGGCGATAACATGCACCCAACGCTTTTTTTTTTAATAAAATAATTTTTTTTCTTATTTTCTATTTTTTTTGTCTGGTTTTCTATAAAAGCGTGTTTTTTAGTTTTTTAAACTATTATTTATTTATAAAATAGAATCTCTTTTCCCAATTTTAGAGAATCAGGAAATTGTCCGTGGTTAAAAGAGGATTGGGATATAACTGATTTACAATATTTCAACAATTTGCTAGGGATTTCATCAAATCCGGTGAATTCTTGTTTTTCAAACTATCTATAATTTCTATGACTCATTTTCGCTTACAGGTTTAATGGAGAAACTATAACTAACATTATTGGGAATTGAGCAAGATGTAGGGAAATGTCCGCCAAAATTGCTATGTAACTTTTTTGATACTGTGGTTACAAAATGACTAACAAAAAAATCACAAATGACCTTAATGTCTGTTATCATCTCATCATTAATCTTCAGTTTGATTTCTTTTCTTTCATTTTTTCTGCCAAGTTTCATTCACAATTCTCCACATTGCCTTATTTTTGTTATCGGATTCTCTAATTTTTTGTGTATTTTCCGATTTTTATATTGGCTATTTTTTTATTAATAGTTTCTTATAGTTTTTAGCTCGTCATCAGATCTGTGTGTGTCATTTGATTTTTTGCTACATAATATACAAATTTTATTTTAACGATTTCTTCGTCACTCCTCGATTTTTTTTCTTTTTTGTGCGTTTTTATCTGCATGTTTTTCTTTGACGTGGAGACACCACTCTAAATACTTGAGAAATTAAGAAAATAGATTACAGTTCGAAGAAAAGGTATGCATAAAATTCAGCATATTTTGTTCTGAGAAACTTGAAATCTCAGATTTTGTGTTATTCCTAAATTCAGTAAATTCCTTCACTCTCACTAATTGTCCTTTATATGAAATATGCGTTATATAACGTTACAGTGACTTTGTTCGTTCAGGTTAGTTGTAATAATTACGTAATCTATTGCTGTTTTGGAGTAGAATCCTCTCCTAGTGTCAATTCTAGTTGGTTCACGGATGTGAGAATGAAAATTGAAACAGTGAATGAATGATATTTTTTAGAGATTTGTGGTCTTTGCTATGTGATAGTTGTCAATATTAAAGTCGCCCATTGCAGTTATAAAAGAATATTCGATGTTATTCTATTATTTTCACCTTCATATTTCAGAACATATAGTATATAGTTCTACTCTGAAAGTTGGTGCAAAGCTAAATTGATATATTTTTCATACATTTTATGTATTGCCATACTTTGTTTCTCTAGACGCTATCCCCTCATAAGATGTGTTCTCCCAGTTCTGTTCGATAATGAACATACTATATAAGGTACATGACGAGAAAGACCTCTTGTATCTCCTGTCTCGAGGGCTCATTAAACTCTATCGACGAGCAGGATTATCAGGAGTAATAGGGGTATCGCCTTTCTCTAATTTCTTCGTCCTTGGCACGTTCACAAACTACCGATTCAGCAAAAGGGACGTAATCTCTTCCTACCTCGCCCTAGTCGACATTCCACTTTACTGTGTTTTCGACACAATGGGTGTTATATAATATACAACACAGTGGATACGTTTTATGTGAGAAAATGCTGATTGCGAAGTTGCTGGATGTGTTTGTGGTGAGAATTCGTCGTTTGTATTCGTTGTTTCGTTATTTTATTTGTTCGTGATTCGGAAATTTCAAAACGGAGCCCATTGAAGCGGCAAATGAAAAACAGTTCGCTTTTTAATCTATGCAGAAACTAGCGTAATGTTATACAGCGTGTTTTACTACTGATGGGATTGATCATTACTTCCCTTTACCATCGAAAATAAACCACGAAATTTTAGATGAAAAACCTACCAAGAATTTGTTTCTACCTTAACTCTTTTCTTACAACACAGAAAAAAGGATTTATTTAATCAATCCCATCGATTCGAGATGGCGCTTTTGAAGAGTTCCAACCGAATAGTGTGATTTTTTTACATTTGGGAATAGCTTGTTGAGGAATGACTTCTTGGTTTTATTCGCATTACAACATAGTCAAAAAACAATACATGACATTCATTGACTGCATATCACTGTACCTCCAATCATCTCATAGTATTCGTGAGACGTAAACCTGATATATTTAGGGGGCTGTATCATTGAAATAATTTAACTCCGCTAGAATCTATATATTTGACCTACATTCAGCATTGAGAATTGGGTACCTACTCACTATCGTATCGTTATAATCAATCAATCAATCAATTTATTTATCATAAAATATACATATAAATTCAATCACAAGGACCAAAGACAGATGCATGTTTATGACAAGTCACAAATAAATATCAAAATAAAATAAAATACCTACCATTAGATTAAAATGCATGATAAAAATTGAGAAATTCGTCTTCACAGGAACACACTTTCCGGACAATATAGCATAAAAAGGTAAAAGACCTGAATACACAAGAGACAACAAAGAGAGACAGTATGTTATATTGAATACAAATCAATTGCATATATCGCGAACATAACACAAATTATACTAAGTACTCATCTGTAGTGTAGCAGGGCTTTTGAACTAGCTGTTGTTTCAGTCTTGTTTTGAAAATATTTACATTGAGGGATCTCTTAATATGCTCATCAAGAGAGTTGTATAATTTACAGCCAGTAAAAAAACTTTTTTGGTACAGCGTGGTCCGGTGATTCTCAGGTTGTAGTTGGCCTTTGAAACGTGTATTATGGTTATGCTTCTCAACAGTATTCAAAAACTTGTTTTTATTTTTATAGACGTATGTACAAACTTCCAGTATATGTAAGCTTACAACAGTTAGGATTTTGATTTTTTATAAATAATCTCTGCAGGTTGTTCTAGTATCGATACTAGCAAGAATTCTAATCGCATATTTCTGAAGTACCAATACTCTATTCACATATGCACAATTTCCCCAAATCAAAACTCTATACCTTTATATGGGAATGAAAATTTGCATAGTACAATGACAGTAGTGTGTACTCACTACATTGGTTCTTCTTAAATTTCAGACTTATAACAGCTACTCTGTTATTTTTTACACAAACAATCAATATGACAATCCCAGTGAAGTTGCCTATCACAGGTAACCCCCAATAGTTTCACTGATTTACTACATACTATTTCATCATTGGAACCTTCAAAAAGTTTTATTTCATCAGTCCTGCCATTACCAAAAAGAACAGTTATTGTTTTACGATGATTCAGTTGTAGGTTATTATTGTTGGACCATTTTACAATATTGGCATATACCGCTTCAGCAATAGTTTTCAGCTTATTGAGATCCTTGTCAACAACCAAAATATTCGTGTCATCTGCATAGCAGATAACACGAACATTCTGAACCCTTTGAATATAGAGAATGAGATCGATAGCAAAAATGTTGAAAAGTAGAGGGCCTAAGACAGAACCTTGCGGCACACCTTGCTCTACATCCATTTCTTCAGAGAAAATGTTGTTGACTCTTATTATTTGTTTTCTTTTACTGAGGTATGACTCGATTAAAGTTAAAGGCACGTCTTATTCCATATCTCTTTAATTTGGCAGTAATTAATCGATGATCCACTAGGTCGAAAGCTTTCGAGAAATCAATGAAAATACCCAAAGCTAACATTTTTTTGTCAATACATGAAATGATTCGACCACTGAACTCAGATAGTGCTGTCTCTGTACTTTTGTTACTGCAGAAACCATGTTGGTCGGACGATAAGAGTTTGTACTTAAGTAAGTAATTGGTTAACCGACCCTTAATTGCCATCTCAAATAATTTAGAGATACTGCATAACAGGCTTATTGCTCTGTAGTTTACAAAATCATTCGGATCTCCTTTCTTGTAAAGTGGTTTTGATGGAGAGAAATTTCCTTAAATTAATCACCTCGGAATGCTTTAAATTTTTGCAAAGGTCTTCTTACATGGATGACGAGTATACCTTTGCCACAGAGACTCATTATAAGTGCTAATCCGATACCGTTATCATGGCCCATTGTTCGAGGTGTGAAATCTGATAGAAAAAGATTTCAGGTACGGATTTGAAAATACGTAAATGATCTCCTTTATTACATTTTAATGCGCTAATTACAATTTATCCACGTAATTCGATTGTTATGACTAATTAAAATCAATCGATTTTCAACCTTTTTAGATTATGTTATGAACTAATTAACCGACGAAACCAAAAAGTAGGAGGTTCTCTAGTCGACGCGTATTTTTTTATGTATGACCACTCGTAACTTTTCACTGAGACGTCCGATTCCGATAATTATTTCTTCAGTGGATAGGGTGTACTTCGAAGTTGGTCCCATTTGAATATAAAAGATTAAATCCACCCCTAAGGGTAGCAAAATGAAGGATATTGATCACTCACCCTCTGAATTCTGGTCCGTTAACCGATTCTATCAGGCATAACTTTGTACTGGGTTCTTCGATTTGGATGATTCTTTTTTTAATTGATAGGGTAAAACCTTATATTTGGATTTCGAAAGGAATTAGCCACCCTTACGGGTAGAAAAATAGGGGATAATTGATTTTTTACTTGTGAACATTGGCACACATATGTAGTTGACAATGACAGATCGCTACTGTCATTATTTTTGTTCTCCTACATCCGTCACAATCATTATATTCTATGAGAGGATGGAATGATATACAAAGTAATGAAATAAACTAACCAGAACAACAAAAATCATTTATATTACAACAAATAGTAAAAGTAGATAATCATATTATTTAACTGGTAATAGTTGAAGTAAGGTGGGTAAGTAAGTATTTTGGAAGTAATCAAAAAACAAGTAGGTAGTAATTAGTAGATTTCAAACACAACAAATTTAAAAATAAAAACTCAACAAAAAATTAAACGGACGAAATACGGAACTGAAAAGTAAAAAATAAAATAAACGTTTTTAGTCTCAATAACAAAGCTCCTAAACTGAAGAAAGTAACTAATTACACGCTTTATATTAGCTTCACATGTTTGTTTGTTTGTTTGTAACCGACTCCTTTGGGCGCGATTTTGACCCACTTCCAGACGTCCGAATGATTTGAAATTTGGCAGGTTTACATAATTCCGGTGACAATGCATTAAGAAATTTTTGTGTCCAGAAAAAACAAAATGGCGGCTCCAATATGACGTACGAGTTTTGTGATTATGGTCCGATTCGCTTCAAAATTGGTATCCGAGGGTTCTTGTGGTCGGAGATTATGATTCTTATGTCAAAATTGAAAAATTTAAGATGGCGGCTCAAATGGTGGACGAGTTTTGTGATTATGGTCTGATTCTATTCAAAATTGGTATGTGGGTGTTTTTGGGGTCGAATATTATGATTCTTTTGTGAATATTGAAAAATTCAAGATGGCGGCTTTAAAATGGCTGCCGGGTTTTGTGATTATGGTCTGATTCTATTCAAAATTGGTATAAAGGGTTTTTGGAGTCGAATATTATGAGTCTTTTGTGAAAATTGGAAAATTCAAAAGGCGGCTTTAAAATGGCTGCCGAGTTTTGTGATTATGGTCTGATTCTATTCAAAATTGGTATGTGGGGTTTTTGGTGTCGAATATTATGATTCTTTTGTGAAAATTGGAAAATTCAAGATGGCGGTTTTAAAATAGCGGCCGAGTTTTGTGATTATGGTCTGATTCTATTCAAAATTGGTATGTGGGGGTTTTTGGTGTCGGAGATTATGATTACCTAATTTGATAAGATTATTCCATTTTTTAATTTGCAAAAAAATAATAAAAATAACAGTTAAAAAAAACTAAAAAAAACACGCTTTTATAAACAAACCACACTAAAAATTAGGGAATAAATAATAGTTTAAAAAACAAAAAAACACGCTTTTATAGAACACCAGACTATAGAAATAGAAAATAAGAAAAAAATGTATTTTATTTAAAAAAAAGCGTGGGGTGCATGGTATCAATAATTATATAGTACATTACACATCGAGGCGATACCATGCACCCCACGCTTTTTTTTAAATAAAATAAATTTGTTTCTTATTTTCTATTTTTATAGTCTGGTTGAAAAGGGAAACATTTTCAATTGAATATTGATAGAAAGATTTTTCTGTGAATTGAAAAATCCACGATTAAAATGAAGTTATTTTTTGTGAATGTCTAACAGAAAACAACTACTTCCCCGGCTAAAGCCACGCTGGACATTGAACTACATCTGATAGATATTCTGAAAAGACCCTAACTCAAAAGAAAAAATCTGAAATTTAAAATTTGCATTTTCATTCAGATAGTTATTTGATTTTCTATTCCAGTCTTAATTAAGAACTCATAAAGATGAATGAGGCAAAGAAGAATGTTTTCCAAAAGAGAGTACTCACCAGAAATCATTCGTAACATTGACGCAGGAGAGACATCGCATTCACTAGGTCTTCAATACATTTTTGTCGACGAAAATCTATTTCATGCTTCCACGATCATCAGGAAGACCGGAAGAAATGGGAAACACATTTTCAAGAAGCAATCTCACTTTGCAAAGATGGAAAAAGTTAGAATTATTTCTTTTGGAGAGACACTTTGAAATTAGTGTTTTCTGACATTAAAACCTGTCATGGGGTATGATAGATTGATTTGTTCGTGGAGCGTGAAATAGATTTTCGTCGACAAAAATGTATTGAAGACTTAGTGAATGCGATGTCTCTCCTGCGTCAATGTTACGAATGATTTCTGGTGAGTACTCTCTTTTGGAAAACATTCTTCTTTGCCTCATTTATCTTTATGAGTTCTTAATTAAGACTGGAATAGAAAATCAAATAACTATCTGAATAAAAATGCAAATTTTCAATTTCAGATTTTTCTTTGAGTTAGGCCTTTCAGAATATCTATCAGAAATGTAGTTCAAGCAGCGAGCTTCCGGGGAAGTAGTTGTTTTCTGTTAGACATTCACAAAAAATAACTTCATTTTTATCGTGGATTTTTCAATTCACAGAAAAATCTTTCTATCAATATTCAATTGAGAATGTTTCCCTTTTCAACATGAATACCCCACAAGAGGTTATCTTGACGATGGAAGATAGTGACTAAAGTTTATCTTTCAGTCGCAGATGATTCCACATCAGATTTTATGAACATCCTGTTTATATTTTTAACAAATCAATAGATAATCATATTATTTAACTGGTAATAGTTGAAGTAAGGTGGGTAAGTAAGTAATTAGCAGATTTCATACACAACAAATTTAAAAATAAAAACTTTTTACCAAAAAATTAAATGGACGAAACACGGAACTGAAAAGTAAAAAATAAAATAAACCTTTTTAGTCTCAATAACAAAGCTCCTAAACTAATGAGAGTAACTAATTTTGAGTCGGCGCCAAACGAACAATCAACGAAGATCATTAAATTACTTCAAAAAAATTATCAGAATGTTACCGCGCAACTCGATGACATCATTTTACGCCTTACCTCTAATTCATTTGCTAGTTTGTTTGGCGCCGACTCAAAATTAGTTACATTAGTATAGGAACTTAGTTATTGAGACTAAGAAGGTTTATTTTATTTTTTACTTTTCAGTTCGTCGGTTTAACTTTTTGTTATTTCCTTAAAATAATCATGCAAGCCTTCAATGAAACAAAATTTCATTGTATCGAGTAAATTCCTGCTAGTGGTCAGTCGAGCCTTATCAGTAATGAATAATAATGAATCTCTCAGAGGTATTGCAGAACTATGCGCCATTTATTTTCCGGATGGTGTGGCAGTTGTTTATATAGACACATATTCAAAAGTTTTGCATCACCCTATTCCTCTGATAATAAATTGGGTCATGTTGAAAATGTATCTGATATTGGTTCATTGATGGGTTTGGAAGCGAATACAATTAGTTCTTGAATTTTTATTCATTACACCATAAAATTTCGAGCAACTGAAAATATTCAGAAATTTGAAAAAAGCGTATACGAAAAGAAAATTAATTGCTAACAATAAATAATGATTTTTATAGTACAAAATAATCAGATTTTGATTGGTTGCTCATCTAAATGAAAATGGTAATATTTTGGAATACTTGAGTTCCCGAATTCCTGTTTTATAGAAAAATGCAACGTCGAGTAATTGTAATTTAAAAAATTTTCCAGTCAATGATAAACATCAAAGAGAAGAAAGACATGGAGGACGCGTTCAAGAAAGCGCAGAAACCTTGGGCGAAGCTGCTGCAGAAAGTCGAAAAAGCGAAAACGGACTACCACACCGCATGCAAAACGGAAAAATCGGCGTCAAATCAGGAGAGGAACGCCGCGGGTGATAGCTCGTTTTCGGTGGACCAGGTTTGTATTTTTTTCTACTAAGAAATAAAAATTGTAAGATTTATTCATATTATGAAAAGAAACCTAACATAAAAACGCTTATTTTAAAAATTCTGAATTATTTCTCGGAATTTCAAAATTCCTCCCAAGAGTTTTTTCAAATACAATTCCAAATATTTAAGTAAAATTGCCACTCATTCGAAATTCTGGAAATTATGTTTATTGTGTATTTTTCAGAACATATTTTTATCTAGGTACAATATTTCCTTCTTCATCTTTGATGTTCGTTGTTGTTTCTACCTCTTTGTATGTCCTATGGTTGGTTGGTTGACAGCTGACGAGCCAGAGACAGTGCGACCCTTGACACTGCGACCAGCTGGGGTCTATTGTATCACTCTGTCGTCAGTGGTTCCTCATTCAAACAGGTTTGTGCCTTTAATTAGGTTTAGTAGCCTGTTGATAAGGTTCTTCGGATTCATGCCTGTTTCCGGGCTGATCTCTCCAAAGGTTTTGTGTCGCCTTCTACTCAGGGCGTCACAGTCGAAGATAATATGAGAGGCTTTTTCCTCCTCTTCATCACATAGCCTACACTCCACGGTTTCCCATGGTGTTTAGGTGTTTTCTTAGGCCGCAGTGTCCAGTCAACAGACCTACTATTATACGTGCCTTCGATCTGTTCAGGTTCAGAAGGTCAGCCGTCAGGGTCCGGTTTGGGTGCCCTACCATGACTTTGCTGTGTATTTGCCCGACAGTTTGATCCCAATATTGTTGGTGTCTTCTTTTTATCCACTCGTCGATCAGGGTCCTGCATCGGTTTTTGCTAATCCCATGCACAGGTTCTGGCCCTGTGAATAGCGTTTCAGATGCTTGTCTAGCTAGCTGGTCCGCTTTTACGTTGCCTTCAATGCCTCTATGACCTAGCACCCACATCAAGGTGACCTTGTTGTGTTTTGCCAGCTCGATGAGGTTCTGGAGGCAGTCCCAAACCAGTTCAGACTTTTTCTGTAGAGAGGTGAGTGCTTTGATAGCACTTTGACGGTCAGATAGAATGTAGATGTGTTTTTCCTATAACCGCTTTCTAGATTCTTCAGAATGCATACCATAATAGCATGTATTTCAGCTTGGAATATCGTGGAGAATTTGCCAAGTGGTATTATGTAGTCCCTTCTTGGCCTTACCCCATGTATTCCTGCTCCCGTTCCTTCGACTATCTTTGAACCGTCTGTATACCAGACTATGTCCGCAGTTGATTGTGATTCTTTACTCGGGGCCCATCCAGATCCGTCAATTCGTGTTTCGAATGGTTTTTCAAAGGAGTATAGGGGTTGCATGTAGTCTGAAATCATTTCGAGTTCTTCGATATCGATTACATGAGTGATTCTGGTATGTCCAGTTGTTCGGATTCTCCAGTTTTTTGTTTGTTTCAGTCTGTATGCACTCATCTTGGCCTCTCCAATGACATGTAAGTCAAGGGGTTCGAGGTTTAGGATGATTTCCATTGCAGCTGTTGGAGTGCTATTCATTGCACCCGTGATACAGAGACAGGCAAGCCTCTGGATTTTCCCAAGGTTGGTTTTTGCCTGTCTTTGATTTGTTTTTGGCCACCATAAGAGTGAGCCATGAGTTACTCTTGGTCTTATTACCGCTGTGTAAAACCAGTGCATGGCTTTCGGTTTGAGCCCCCGGGTTTTTCCAAAAGCTCTCCTGCACATCATGAAGGTTATCTTGCTTTTATTGGTTGCATGTTAAAGATGCTGGTTACAGGTTAGTTTCTTGTCAAGAATCAGCCCTAGATATTTCACCTGCTCTACTACTTGTAATGTTTCACCGAATAGTCTGGGAGGTATGAGATCTCCCATGTTTCTTCTCCGGGTGAAGGGAATCAGTGTTGTTTTGTTCGGATTTGCCCTTAGGCTCTCTCTGTTACACCATTCCTCCACTGTCCTCAGTGCATTTTGCATTAAGCTCTGAGGTTGTTCGAGTATTCTTTCCTTTGATGAGGATGACCAAGTCATGCATACCCTTGAAGTAATACCCTTGGTTATTCAGAGAAATTAGCAGTTCATCTACAACCATGTCCCACAGAAGGAGGGAGAGTATGCCCCCATGTGGGGTACCTCTGGAAATTTCAACCGGCTCTGTTTCCTCGAACATGTTGGCTGTTGTCCTATGGTATCTATTGTTTCAAAAATAATTTGCTATTTTTCCTAATAGGCATTTTTAATTTTTTCACCGAATCTTTTCCATGCTGTCTCTCTTAATTGTTTATTTGACGTGCGTCCGTTGTTAATATTCATCATAGTGTAATAGTGACCACTTGAGTTGTAATTTCGGCGAACCCTGTATAATACAGATTCAGGTAAATAAAATTCACAATGAGTTAAAACGAAATGTTCTCCAGCCAGTGGACCAGCGAAAAATATGACAAATATACGCGATGAATAATCAAGTATTCAACTAGA
>JAFIRS010008757.1:0-14758 GCA_018342105.1 Gonioctena quinquepunctata | reverse complement strand
TCTATCTTGGTTGTGTTCTTCTTTTTTCCGAAGATTTCCCCTACTGTATCCCATAATTTCGTATTATTTGTTTAGTTTTGTGCGATTTTTGATGATTTATATTAATTTTTGTTTTTTGTTTTTATGATATTAAGAAGTTTATTCCTGTAGCGTTTATGGTTCTCCTTGAAATTTTCATTATTCGGATTTTGAAAGGTTTCTTGGTAAAAAAAAAATCTGTAGTATTTATTGATTTTATTATTTCATTGGTAATCCAGATTTTTCTTTTTTTGTACTTCGGTTACATTAGGTTTGTGCAGTCTGAAATAATAGGGTTTGAAAGTTCAAGAAATGTTTTTGTTGCAGATGTTGCGTCTGATATTTGGTATACTTCTTTCCAGTCTACAAGTCAGAGTTGTGTTTTCAGTTTGGAATAATTAACCCTTTTGAATTTATAATTTTCTTCATTGGAAATATTTTTTTGTTTCTTGATCATTATCAGTTGAGAAAGTGCTAGTTGTCAGTGAGGCTAGTTTTCATTATTATTGGTGATAATAGAACAGTAATTTTGGTTTTAATCTAGGCAAGAATCAGAGTTTTGAGATACGCTTTTGTAATCATTTATTAGGGAGACAAATTTCAATTCACTCAATGTATTTAGGAACTCAACAGTAGGGATTTCAAAAATTCCATCTAGGATGTCAATGTTGAAATCAACAAGGAACACAGGTTTCACTGCTCGTGAGGGATTGTTTCAGTGCGGTTGTGAATTCTAAGGTACAATATGGAGGGTTCTTGTACATGGCAAGGATATGTATTCCCTTGACTTGTTCGAAAATATGAACAGGATGTTCAGAAAATTGCAGATTTTTCAATTCATAGAAAAATATTTTCATTCGAAATTTAATTGAAAATGTTTCCCCTTTTCAACTTGTAATTTTTTTTATGAAAATTAATGTAAGTATCAATTAGTTTGTTTTTTGATTTAGTTCCACTATTTCATGATTATATTCTAGTTCTGGATAAGTTTCAGGCTATTTAGAAAAACATTCACCACCAGAAGAAAAAAAATTCCTATAAATTGCCAGCAAAATACACTTGTATTCTTTGCCAAGGAGAATTTTAACGTTCTTTCTGATAAACTCTGGTTTTGTTAGAATATTCCTGTACTATTTGGCAAGATCGGCATTAACAAACTAACGACTCAATATCCTAATCTATTTCCGGCCACCAAAAAATTTAGCTATAGCTTTCAGCTTGACAATGTTTGTATGTGGATGTGATTCTTCTAATACTCTGTTCCTCACAACAGAAAGTGTCAACACTCTCAAGCCTCTGAAAATAGTTTTATCACTGAGGGTTAATTAATTGGTAATCATTTTCTGAAAATCCGGATATATATTTGTTATAAATATATATATATATATATATATATATATATATATATATATATATATATATATTTATATATATATATATATATATATATATATATATATATATATATATATATATATATATATATATATTCTTGTGTTCATTTCTCGAATCCTTGTATATTGTTATTGGGGGTTCATTGGGCTTTGGATTCTTGGTAAAATGGAATGACGTTTCGTCCTTAAATTCATTCTGTTATGTATTATGGCCAAAACTACATGGAATCACAAATGTTCAATTCATTCCATACAAAATTACAATTCACACACGAAAAAGAGTCCAATAACAGAATAAACTTTCTAGATATCACCTTATCAGAGAAAAAAACACATCCTCACACAATGGTATACAAAAGCCCATGGTCTGGAAGTTATCTAACCTACTTCACTATCAAATCCCCCCCTCACATACAAAAAAAGTATGGTAACCGGCATCACTGACAGAGCAATATTACTAACAACCCCAAACCTAAGAAATTAATGTTTAGTAAGAGTATGAAACACAATAATTAATAATGAATACCCTCTCAAATTCATGAATAACATCATCAAACAAACTCATAAACATCACAACCAATCATCCATACCACCTAAGAAAAACATCGACTCCAGTAAAACAGTTATAATACCCTACATTCAAGGCTTATCCGAAAACATCAAAAATATCCTAACCAAACACAATTCCCAAGTCTGTTATAAACCACATAATCTCCTCAAAAAGTGGAACCCCAAAAATTAAGAAGTCTAACATAATCTATAGCATTCCATGCAAAGATTGCAACAGTGAATACATCGGGATGCCATCACAACTCCTCGGTAATAGACTAAAAGGGCACAAATACATGAACAAATCCTGCACGGCTTTTAATAAACACATAATAAATGAAAATAATAACCCAAACTTCAAAAATACCAAAATATTAGATTATGAAAAAAACCTTGAGAAAAGGACAACCAAAGAAATGATACAAATAAAAAAAAACAAAAATTCGAGAATGATACAACAGACATAAATAACACAATTCCATAATTCCAGTCAAAACAAATCCAAGTATATCCCGAAAACAAATTGCACACATTCCCCCCACAACAGCAAAGTGCCAAAAACAAAATAACATAAACTGACACATCACACTGTCAAGTCAGTAACTTCCTGCTGCTTTCACATGCGCTGTCTCCCATACGAGAACGACAGAAAACCAAAACGAAGTATTTCAACAATTCAAACTATAAAAATGAGAAAATGAAACATAAACATGGATTCACATAATGCGTGTGAGCTACAACACTTCACTTCTCCATTTTATTTGCCTAGGTACGTACCAAATAGGTTAATTTCATGTTTAGGTATATTGTTCACATTTACGAATTGAAAAATAAACCCTCAATAACTATATATATATATATATATATATATATATATATATATTGTTTTGTTTTGTGTTTTGGTTTTAAAGAAAACAGCAAATTACAATACTAGGTATATTCCGAAAAAAACATAATAACAATGGTCGTCCAAATATATATATATATATATATATATATATATATATATATATATATATATAAAAAGGGTAGTCTCGTGACTGGACTAGTTGAAAATAACTATGAATTTGAAATAAACTTTGTAGAAAAGATATTCCTTGAGGTTGCAGTCAAAATAATGGCCTATGAGAAAAAGTAAAACTCTTTCTTATTTAGTCACGCTTCAAACATGTGGTAATTATTGTGCCGTTTCAAATTTTAAAGTGTTTAAATTAAGTATCTAAAACAATATGTGCGAGTGCTATTGTTTAATTTTTATATATATTACTAGTAGTGGGTCATAGTGATATGATTTTGAAAAGTCCTCAATCACGAAATGGTGATTAGTTCGCTGTCTTCACTTAACCTCACCTTACTTGTCTTGATAATGAAAATAAACATTTTCGAAAGCTTGACTAAATAAGAAAGAGTTTTTCTTTTTCTCATAGGCCATTATTTTGACTGCAACCTCAAGGAATATCCTTTCTACAAAGTTTATTTCAAATTCATAGTTATTTTTATATATATATATATATATATATATATATATATATATATATATATATATATATATATAGCCTTCAAAGAGAATCGTTAACCGTAGACACCTCGATATTCTTTCCATTCATATCTATATATATATGTTTGGGATAATTGGACGACCATTGTTATTATGTTTTTTTCGGAATATACATAGTATTGTAATTTGCTGTTTTCTTCAAAACCAAAACACAAAACAAAACAATATATATATATATATATATAGTTATTGAGGGTTTATTTTTCAATTCGTAAATGTGAACAATATACCTAAACATGAAATTAACCTATTTGGTACGTACCTAGGCAAATAAAATGGAGAAGTGAAGTGTTGTAGCTCACAAGCATTATGTGAATCCATGTTTATGTTTCATTTTCTCATTTTTATAGTTTGAATTGTTGAAATACTTCGTTTTGGTTTTCTGTCGTTCTCGTATGGGAGACAGCGCATGTGAAAGCAGCAGGAAGTTACTGACTTGACAGTGTGATGTGTCAGTTTATGTTATTTTGTTTTTGGCACTTTGCTGTTGTGGGGGGAATGTGTGCAATTTGTTTTCGGGATATACTTGGATTTGTTTTGACTGGCAATTATGGAATTGTGTTATTTATGTCTGTTGTATCATTCTCGAATTTTTGTTTTTTTTTATTTGTATTTTTTTCTCGAATTTATTATGTGTTTATTAAAAGCCGTGCAGGATTTGTTCATGTATTTGTGCCCTTTAGTCTATTACCGAGGAGTTGTGATGGCATCCTGATGTATTCACTGTTGCAATCTTTGCATGGAATGCTATAGATTATGTTAGACTTCTTAATTTTGGGGTTCCACTTTTGAGGAGATTATGTGGTTTATAACAGACTTGGGAATTGTGTTTGTTAGGATATTTTGATGTTTTCGGATAAGCCTTGAATGTAGGTATTATAACTGTTTTACTGGAGTCGATGTTTTTCTTAGGTGGTATGGATGATTGGTTGTGATGTTTATGAGTTTGTTTGATGATGTTATTCATGAATTTGAGAGGGTATTCATTATTAATTATTGTGTTTCATACTCTTACTAAACATTAATTTCTTAGGTTTGGGGTTGTTAGTAATATTGCTCTGTCAGTGATGCCGGTTACCATACTTTTTTTGTATGTGAGGGGGGGATTTGATAGTGAAGTAGGTTAGATAACTTCCAGACCATGGGCTTTTGTATACCATTGTGTGAGGATGTGTTTTTTTCTCTGATAAGGTGATATCTAGAAAGTTTATTCTGTTATTGGACTCTTTTTCGTGTGTGAATTGTAATTTTGTATGGAATGAATTGAACATTTGTGATTCCATGTAGTTTTGGCCATAATACATAACAGAATGAATTTAAGGACGAAACGTCATTCCATTTTACCAAGAATCCAAAGCCCAATGAACCCCCAATAACAATATACAAGGATTCGAGAAATGAACACAAGAATATATATATATATATATATATATATATATATATATATATATATATATATATATATATATATATATATATATATATATAAATATATATATATATATAAATATATATATATATATATATATTTATGATATCAAATATATGTTAACCAAATCATATATCCGGATTTTCAGAAAATGATTACCAATTAATTAACCCTCTGTGATAAAACTATTTTCAGAGGCTTGAGAGTGTTGACACTTTCTGTTGTGAGGAACAGAGTATTAGAAGAATCACATCCACATACAAACATTGTCAAGCTGAAAGCTATAGCTAAATTTTTTGGTGGCCGGAAATAGATTAGGATATTGAGTTGTTAGTTTGTTAATGCCGATCTTGCCAAATAGTACAGGAATATTCTAACAAAACCAGAGTTTATCAGAAAGAACGTTAAAATTCTCCTTGGCAAAGAATACAAGTGTATTTTGCTGGCAATTTATGGGAATTTTTTTTCTTCTGGTGGTGAATGTTTTTCTAAATAGCCTGAAACTTATCCAGAACTAGAATATAATCATGAAATAGTGGAACTAAATCAAAAAACAAACTAATTGATACTTAACTTAACTTAAGTTGAAAAGGGGAAACATTTTCAATTAAATTTCGAATGAAAATATTTTTCTATGAATTGAAAAATCTACAATTTTCTGAACATCCTGTTCATATTTTCGAACAAGTCAAGGGAATACATATCCTTGCCATGTACAAGAACCCTCCATATTGTACCTTAGAATTCACAACCGCACTGAAACAATCCCTCACGAGCAGTGAAACCTGTGTTCCTTTGTTGATTTCAACATTGATATCCTGGGATGGAATTTTTGAAATCCCTACTGTTGAGTTCCTAAATACATTGAGGAATTGAAATTTGTCTCCCTAATAAATGATTACAAAAGCGTATCTCAAACTCTGATTCTTTGCCTAGATTAAAAACCAAAATTACTGTTCTATTATCACCAATAATAAGGGAAAACTAGCCTCACGGGACAACTAGCACTTTCTCAACTGATAATGATCAAGAAACAAAAAAATATTTCCAATGAAGAAAATTATAAATTCAAAAGGGTTAATTATTCCAAACTGAAAACACAACTCTGACTTGTAGACTGGAAAGAAGTATACCAAATATCAGACGCAACATCTGCAACAAAAACATTTCTTGAACTTTCAAACCCTAATATTTCAGACTGCACAAACCTAATGTAACCGAAGTACAAAAAAAGAAAAATCTGGATTACCAATGAAATAATAAAATCAATAAATACTACAGAATTTTTTTTTACCAAGAAACCTTTCAAAATCCGAATAATGAAAATTTCAAGAGAACCATAAACGCTACAGGAATAAACTTCTTAATATCATAAAACAAAAAACAAAAATTAATATAAATCATCAAAAATCGCACAAAACTAAACAAATAATACGAAATTATGGGATACAGTAGGGGAAATCTTCGGAAAAAAGAAGAACACAACCAAGATAGATCATATAAATATCGAAGGAAAGAAACAGAGGATATGAGCAAAATTGTTGCAGCCTTCAATGGGTACTTCATTGACATAGGTAAAATACTAGCAGATAGAATATTCAGAAACCTGAACTACATCAGCCCGAAACTTGAACTACATCAGCGTAAAACGTAAATTCTGCGGGATCCAGGTTTCTATCCCCAACAAATCCAACAGAAGTAG
The DNA here is from genome assembly GCA_018342105.1 of Gonioctena quinquepunctata. Lineage (NCBI taxonomy): Eukaryota > Metazoa > Arthropoda > Insecta > Coleoptera > Chrysomelidae > Gonioctena > Gonioctena quinquepunctata. The sequence goes on along the minus strand of JAFIRS010008757.1, from coordinate 8,108 downwards.
CAACACTAATACACTCTCTTAAGAACAAAAAGCAATAGGAATACTGGAGTCCGTGCTAAACTTTTGAAACATGTTCCCCCCTATACAGGGTGTCCCTGGACTTCCTATTTTTCTCTCGAGAATGTATAGATGGAGTCAGAATATCACCAGTACTTCTTATAACTTTTGTTCCTAAAATCCTTCGTTACCAAGTTACAGGCCCTCAAAGTTACAAAATGAAAAATGTTTTTCTTTTATAACTCTCAAAGTGAATATCCAAAATCATCTGAATGTTGGTGATTGACTAAACAAATGAATTCCTTCGATGAGCCTCCATGCAGGAGTCAGTTGTTTTGCTACAAAGTCAGGAACGGACTACCCCCGATGGTCCACACCCCAAAACTTTGAAATGACTGGGATTTTTCAATATGTTTTAACAAAACAAGGTTACCTGGACCATTTTCTGAATAAAAGTATTCGTGTGGAAAATCGATCGGAGCAACGATTTTTGATAAAAATGCATTTTTGTTCGAAAAGATTAATTTGTAATGAAAATAGAAATGATAGGTACAATATTCATAACGAATGTTCATCATGCAAACACGTTTACCTTACAAAACTCATGGTGTAAATAATCAATCGCAAGCCTCAAGAGCAAACAGAAATGCAAAATCCGCTACAAAAACTGCTCCGATATGACTCCCGTCCTCTCTCAATACATTTTCTTAGTTGGCGCACACACCCCTCCACTTGTAATTTTTTTATCCACACTATTTCTTTGTTCTACAAGGTGTTTTTGTCAACATCTGTGGGAGAAATGGAACATAAATTCTATTCCCTTGGATATTTTCACCTATTCATTTTGTGCCTTTTGTAGTTTATTCGTTTGCTTTTTATTAGTTATGTCTTCCGATGTGCGTTTTTCAGCTAAATTTATCTTCGGTAAAGATTTTTCCCATGAAATTATATTATTGAGGAAACTCGTCAACATGTAAGCTGTGAATTGAATTTGCAACATCCAAATGTTCAGTTTCCCAAAAGATTCAGATAACACAACACGAAACGTGCTTATTCACGTGACATACAAAATATGGACTGAATCTGATATTCCATAGTGGAGTAGCTTGTTAGTTCAAAAAAATGTACATAACTTGATATTTCATTTGAAAAAATATCTACATTGTGAATGAAACTTTCAACTAGGTACTTATACTTTTTGTTTACGACTTCATTTTAGCATATTTTGTATTATCCCCTGTTATAAATGTTGTTGAATTAACGTTAGCATTAGTATTTCTACTGTGAAAATTTTTCATTTCAAATAATGTATATGTCCCATTAAATATACAAAGTACGTGGTATTCATTCAGATGTGACTTAGAAAAACTTGATAGCATTCAAATACCTAGACATGCAATTTCCTACATCCCCAAATGTATAGAGCTTCATGGGTTTCTGATGCTTCTCAAACAGCCTATGGAGCATATATTTATCTGAGATCATCAGGGGTGAACTGAATAATTTTAAATGTCATTTACTATGTGCAAAAACTCTGGTCGCGCCTTTAAAAACGCTCACTATTCCTCGACTTGAGCTATGCGCAGCCTTACTCTTAGCCGAATTAATTGACAAGGTCAAATTAGCATTGAGCTCCCTTACTATACAAATCCATAGAATTAATCATTGAAGTGATTCAACAATAACATTGGCATGGTTGAATGGTTCTCCGCATACATGGACAATTTTTGTTTCCACAGGGTAGCCAAAATTCAAGAATTATCAAATCCTTCCGAATGGAACTATGGGAATACTCACGATAATCCCGCTGACCTTCTTTCGAGAGGAACTTCTGTAAATACTCTCATGAACTCAAAATTTTGGTGGTCCGGCCCTGAATGGCTTATACAGTCATCTGAACAGTGGCCTCATAATTCATGTATTTCAATCCCCTCTACTGAAATTCAAGATTCGTGCTAATACTTTGATCTCAACAAAATGACATGATTATATTCAAATTTTTCCGAATTGAATAAATTTTCTAATCTAAACAAACTAAACGCGTGTTTGCATATATACCAGATTTATCAATAACACAAGAATTAAAATTCAGACAATCAGGTATTCTATCCCCAGAGGAATTGGACAATGCATTCGAAATTACTCATGACACAAATCCAAACTTTCGCACATGAATTGAAACAATTGAAGTTATCTGGTCATGTGAGCATTAAAAGCCCATCAATAAATCTTAATCCATTTTTAGATGATCGTGACATCATAAGGGTAGGGGGACGATTAAATCATTCTGATTTCGAATTCAATAGAAAATATCCAGCCGTTTTACCAAAGTCACATATTTTATCAATTCTGATAGCACGTGATGAACATGTGAGAATATTGCATTCAGGTCCGCAAGCTCTGTTAGCATCCCTCAGAGCGCGTTTTTGGCCTATTTCTGCGCGTAACCTTGCGCGTAAGGTGGTACATGAATGTGTCAGGTGCTATAGATTCAGAGCGAATAGTATAAAAAATATAATGGGTAATCTTCCGAAGGAAAGGCTTACGCCCGCTCGTCCTTTCACAGTTACCGGGATTGATTACTGCGGGCCGTTTCCTTTGAAAGATAGAAAATTCAGAAATTTTAAATGAACCAAATCATACATTTGCATATTCATTTGCTTCGCGACTAAAGCTATGCATTTGGAGGTAGTAAGTGACTTAACCACAGAATCCTTTATCGCTGCATTGAGGCGATTCGTTGCGAGGCGGGGATTGTGTGAAAAAATTGTTTCGGATAATGGCAGCAACTTTGTAGGAGCAAGGGCTCAGTTGAAAAAATTCCTTGAAGATTCCAATGACATTATTCAAACTGAATTGAGCCAAGAAGGTATATCTTGGAATCTCATACCTCCCCGAGCACCTAATTTTGGTGGGCTCTGGGAGTCCGGCGTAAAGTCCGTTAAATATCACCTAAAAAGAATTGTTGGGGACCCTTCTCTAACTTTTGGGGAGCTGTCCACCCATGCAGCACAAATTGAATCCTGTCTCAATAGTAGACCTCTTTATGCCTTATCAAAAGATCCAAATGATCCTTTACCCCGGCACACTTTTTAATTGGTGCCAAGCTGACTGCTGTTCCGGATCGTGATTGGCTATCAACTCCAACCAATCGTTTGAGCCGTTACCAACACATCCAGAAAATGACACAACATTTCTGGTCTAGATGGACGAAGGAGTACGTATCCAACTTGCAAATACGTACGAAATGGAAGGAGACTCATCCACAGATACTAAAATTGGATACTCTTGTTCTCGTGAGAGAAGATGGACTCCCACCATTGAAATGGCTCTTGGGCAGAGTCATCAGGCTATTCCCTGGTTCCGACGGAGTGGTTCGAACCGTGACGATAAAGACAGTCAATGGAATTTATCAGCGCCCTACATGTAAACTTTGTGTTCTTCCTATACCGGACAATCAAGACAATTAGTGATGTTATGTTCAGTAGAAACCCTCATGGCTTTCAAGGGGGCAGCTATGTTCTGTACAAAATGACTTTTTTCCTAATAGACTATATTATTGAATATCTTCCTAGCAATGTGTACTTCAAGTGTATCATCTGTTTATTATCCATAATCCGTACGGGTCGTCTAAGTACCTGCTATAGGATAACCTATTCACCATGTGGCAAGAGAATGTTTTTGCTGCTCTAGTTTGAGTTTGTTATTTAGTTCTGAAATGTATTTTGCAAGAGACACATTGAAGTTCTCGTTATCGTTACTTTGAATTTTATTCAAAACCTATCAAATTAACTGGATTGTGGTAATCAACCCACATACACAACACAAAAAAACGCATTAGTAAGGCCATCAGTAATATTTCAAATGATATTTTGTAGATATTCGCAAGCTACTTCTATTTTATTCGGAAAAAAATTTAAATCTATGGATTTGCCATGTATTCAGCTGCTTCATAAGAGGTCACTGAAATATCTCCAGGACATTAATAATCCCGATACTGTTCATAATTAATGAAGATGGTTCTTTGTCAATAATAAACAGTATCGGGATTATATGTCCTGAAAAATATTTCTGTGACCTCTTATGAAGACTTTAACAATGGCAAATCCACAGATTGAAATTTTCTTCGAATAAAATAGGTAGCATGAATCTTTACAAAATATTATTCAAAATATCACCTTGGGCTTAACTAATGAGTTTCTCTGTCAGAAATGTATTTTTCCAAATTGAAATTTTTTTTATGGCAAAAATTGATTTTTATTTTTTCTTCTCAGATTTTTTCCAAACTTGTATATAGCTATAAATTGTCGTTCTTAACAACTTTTCCAAATAACATTTTTCAATATTTTCCAAATAAGTGTGTTTTGAGACATAATTTTTAATTTTTTTAAATTTCCCGCCAAACAAGAAAAGACGAACGGCACTGTACAACATCTTTTGGGGTTTATTTTGATGCAGAAGCGATTGCATGTATCGACATTTGTCAAAATATTATATTAAAAAAAACATATGATGCGCACTTTCTGCTGGTCACTGTATATATATATACATATATATATATATATATATATATATATATATATATATATATATATATATATTTTATGTTCTGGTTCCCACGAAAAGGATATCCTGTAATGTTCAGAGAACATCGTGGGAACCTAGGGAAAGAAGGTAGGAGTTGGTGTTCTTCTTAAATTTCTGAAGGTTGTATGCCCGGAGAACACCTCCCTAGGAATGAGTTCCAAAGCCTCGCTGTTCGTTGGATGAACGAGTCCTTTGGAAAGTGATGTTCTGCAGGTCTCTAAAGTGACCACGAAGGGTGTGATGACTGAACTTGACGGGTTAATCTCGAAGAGACTGCCAAAGCAGGAACGATTGTTGATATTTCAGAAGAGCATCGCCCATGGAAATATCTATAAAATAGAGACAAATCGCCAACTTTTCTACGGTGTTCCAGACAAGTGAGCGAGTTTGTAAGCGAGGCACCACCTGACAAATTTATGTTAGGCACAGTGAGATCGGCTTTTCTAGAGAAAAGACATGCTTGTGTTTTGTTTGCATTGAATTCTACCAAGTTATTAGATCCCCATTCGAGAATTGTTGCTAAGTCCATATTTATATTATTAACATTTCTTCCTCGTTCATTTCTGGTTTCACAGGCTGATATAGGGGCCCTGGAAGAAAAAGCGGTATGGAGGGTACTATCATCGGCAAAGCTGTGTACTGGATATGAAGTTGCTTTCAACAGGTCGTTGATGTGAAGTAGAAATAGTTTTGGTGCGATAATAGATCCTTGCGGAACACCAGCATTTATGAGTAGAGTGTCAGATGAAACTCCATCGACCACTACATGGAAAGACCTGTTTGAGAGAAAACTAGCAAGCAGAGAACACAGCTGAGGGGGCAAGCCATAAGACGGAAGCTTGGCGAGGAGTCCCTGGTGCCAAACTCGATCGAACGCCTTGGAGATATCTAATGCCACAGCTAAAGTTTCTCCATACTTTTCAATAGATAGCTGCCATATATGTGAGACGTAAGCGAGCAGGTCACCAGTTGATCTCTGATGGCGGAAGCCATATTGCCTATCGTTGACAATTCCTGAGTCTTCCAGATATTTCATGAGCTCGATGTTGATGGCTTTTTCCATAACCTTTGAAATAATAGATAGCAGTGCGATAGGTCTGTAGTTGCAAGGTAGGGCCTTTTTGCCTTTTTTAGGGACTGGCTGTACTCTTGCAATTTTCGGACGGAAATACCCCCAAATTGTAAGCGTGGTTGAACAACTTGCAAAGAACAGGTGTTAGTTCGGGGGCACATTTCTTGAGAACAATCGGCGGGATTCCGTCAGATCCACAGGCTTTGTTGGTGTTGAGACCCAGCAAAATCTTTCTGATAGTACGTTGGCGAAACGTAATCTCTGGCATGTGACTGTCAATAGGTGTAATGTTTGGGGGTTGTTTTCCCGATGAACCCAGAGTGGAATTTCCAGCAAATAGGTGCGCAAAGATATTGGCTTTTTCCTGGGCAGTCGTTGCTAGTGTTCCATCTTCTTTGGTTAGAGGAGGAAATGAGCTGGAAGTGAAGTTTCTTCCCACAGCTTCTGAAAGACCAAAATGAACGGATCCGTTAGGACATTCAGCAAGTTTTGATCTTATTTCGGCATTGTGGGCATCTTTGAGCATTCTATTGTCTCTTTGCATATGCCTCTAGCCTCGACATATGCTGCTCTGGTCTCAGGGCCCGGATTTTTTTAGCCATCGATGGTATGCTGCCTGTTTGGAAGCCACAGCTCTAGAGCAGTTTCTGTTAAACCAGGTCTTATCGGATGATGTTTTCTTCGGTATTCGATATGTAAGTTTGCATCCCCCAAAATGATGATTTCAGAAATTGTCTCAGCACATCGTGTTGGATCTACTGAAGAGAAACAAATCTCTTCCATGGAACGCTGAGGAAAACATACGAAGACCTTCCAGTCGGCCGAATTGTAATGCCAATGAGACGGGGTGGTATTGTGCAGCTCGATGGTAAATGGAAGGAGCATGTTGTGGAGATGAGGGTGTGATCAGAGTTTCAATGGGGCACAAACTTCTATTCTATACGGGTCAGGATTGGTGGTGAGGAAAAGATCAGTGTATTGGCAGACTGGTTGTTGACATCAGGGATGGGGTTGGTAGCTCGACCAGTTGTTCTAGACCATGAGTGATGGCAAAGGCCTCGGCTTGACGACCTGCATCATCTGTTTTGTTAGAGAATTTGAGCCAGGCAGCGTTATGTACATTAAAGTCTCCCATGATTATGGTTTCAGATGTTAAATGGTTCTCCTGAATGTAGTCCAGTTTGAGTGATAAAAACTCAAAGAGGTCGTTATATGAAGGTTCATTAGGTGATAGGTAAAGGCAGCAGAGGAACTTAGTCGGTTTGGTATCAGATAGCTTGAACCACATCACATCAAAGTCTTTCGGTTCCAAACTCTCTTCAATATATATATATAAATATATATATATATACATATATATATATATAGTGTGGCTTTTTATAGTCCCCCCCTCCCTGTTATCTTTTGAACGGTTTGACGTAAAACAATGAAAAAAAAAGGTCTAGAATGAAATTGCCGATACTGCTTTTTGAAATGAAGGACATTGTGAGTGCCCGATAGATGGCGCTGGGGGCATATCGATTCGAAAATTTCAAATAGCATGGGGGGTCAAGTGGTACATCGTTGAAAAGGTAACTCAATTCTCTTTTCAATCTATTTTTTTTTCAATTTCGTCAATACGTTTTTTTACAATATGCATTTGAAATGTCAAGTATAGCAATATTTCAAATGCATAATGTGAAAAAACGTTCTAACGAAATTTAAAGAAATTGGATGGTTGAAAAGAGATGTTTGGTTGCCTATATCACAATCATGCATTAAAAGATAAATTGAAGGTTAATATGGGTCATTAACGATCGATTTCGTGTAAATTAAACAGACTCGTTAATACGAGGTCGCCGGAAAAGCATGTTTATTTATATATGGAGTTATGTATATCAATTTAGATAGAATATATCTTTTGGAATCTCTTTTTGATTTATTTATATTTTTGAGGATTTTCAGTTCATCTGGCAGATCGTTGTACAGTTTTTGGCTAATATATATGTGGCTTCTTTGTCCGATAGATTTATGCATAAAAGGTATCTTATATTTTTCTTTTTTATTTCTGGTGTTATATTTATGATACATTCTTTGTAACCCATGTTTAGTTTTGTGTATTTTCATGTTGCTTTCGAGACACAGAAAAGTTGCACTGGGTCTATATTTCAGATCATCTGAGGGGTAGGTTCGTTTTTTATTATATATTATTTTCAGAAGTCGTTTAGAGTAGTTGATATTTTATTTAATGTTTCCTTACTGGCTAACCAAATGTGATTGTACGAGGGAAAAGTATAACATTCTTAGGGTTTTTTATCGAGTATTTCTCCCAGTATTTCAATACGAGAATTACATTTTTTTCATTAGATAGTTTATATAGATGTCCCATTTTGAATTGGATTCTATACAAATTCCTGAGTATTTTATATGAGGGACTGGTGTAATTTCGAATAAATTCGCATATTCTGGTGAA
>JAFIRS010008756.1:0-14760 GCA_018342105.1 Gonioctena quinquepunctata | reverse complement strand
AATTAATTTGAATGTTCATTCAAAACATTTAAGTGCGTACCAAAATCTTTTTATTATTTGTATATATTTGTGTTTCCCAAAAATGTTAAAAACACCATTATATCTTATCATCGTTAATATAAATGCATTTTTTTTTTTTTTTATGTTCTGGTTCCCGAAAAGGGATATCCTGTAATGTTTGAGAACATCGTGGGAACCTAGGAAAAAGGTAGGAGTTGGTGTTCTTCTTAAATTTCTGAAGTTGTATTGCCTCGGGGAACACCTCCCTAGGCAATGAGTTCCAAAGCCCGCTGTTCTTTGGGATGAACGAGTCTTTGGAAAGTGATGTTCCGGGTTTCCAAAGTGACCGAAGGTGTGATGACTGAACTTGACGGGTTAATCTCGAAGAGACTGCCAAAGAGGAACGATTGTTGATATTTCAGAAGATAATCGCCCATGAAAATATCTATAAAATAGAGACAAATCGCCAACTTTCTACGGTGTTCCAGACAAGTGAGCGAGTTTGTAATGGGGCATCACCGACGAGACGAATTGCCCTTTTTGGACAGAATCCAATAGCCTCAGGATATGTTAGGTGCCGCACTCCAAATATGGGAACAGTATTCCAGGACAGGTCGGATCTGTGCCTTATAGATCATAAGCAGCTGACTGGGGTGAAAGCCTTGGCACGAAAACAGAAAACCAAGTTTTGGGATGCACTTTTGGCAAATGGACCTCACGTGATTTTCCCAGGAAAGGTTATTGCTGATAGTAATCCAAGCATCGATATGGATGGCTTCAGTGGTATGGTTACTCCTGACAAAGTTATGTTAGGCACAGTGAGATCGGCTTTTCTAGAGAAAAGACATGCTTGTGTTTTGTCGGTTTCTGAATTCCACAAGTTGTTAGATCCCCATTCGAGAATTGTTGCCAAGTCCATATTTATATTATTAACATTTCTTCCTCGTTCATTTCTGGTTTCACGGGCGGGATATAGGGGCCCTGGAAGAGAAAGCGGTATGGAGGGTACTATCATCGGCAAAGCTGTGTACTGGACATGAAGTTGCTTTCAACAGGTCGTTGATGTGAAGTAGAAATAGTGTTGGTGCGAGAATGGATCCTTGCGGAACACCAAGGATAAATAAATTACTATAATAATAACAAAAAAGTAATATAAACTGATGAAAAAGTAATTTTAATTACATGTTCCGATTCATGCTTAAATAACTTTTGTAAAATTGATTCCAGAAAAAAATAATTATTTGGAAACAAATTGTAGACAATTTCATTATTAATAACATTGCTCTCTTTAACAATCTTGATAAAGTTAATAGTTTTTAAGATAAATGATAAATAATAATTCAACACAGCGAGGCCGATGCAGCGCATGAGTCAGAGAGAGACGGCGATACTTAAAGGTAAGCGACGCATACTTGTGAGCGCGCGAAATTAACAATAAAAAAACAGGTATAAACAATGAATTTTTTAATATCTATTAGGATATATTAACTATTGTATAAAAGAATTAAGAAAAAATTATTGAAATTCTTATTTTTTTTTAATATATTTTTCATGGGTCAAAAGAACCAAAATTTGAGATTTTTCGAACCTTTAAAAATTAATATCTCTGAAAATATAAACTTAATCTTGAAAAGTCATGGGACCTTTTCAATTTGTATTCTAATAAAGAATATAAAAAAAATTTGTTCGGTTGAAACAGAACAATTCCTTGCAATTGTTCAAACAATTTCGGTTTAAACAATATGGCACGGGGTTGCCCCATGGCAACATGCATTCATATCACAACCCGTAAATGCGTATAAAGCAGGTAAAATTTCACAAACCGGGTACGTTAGAGAATCAGCTGCTTTGTGACACGAAAGAAATCGTGATTTTTTATTATTAATATCCATCCATAGTCCGGAACAACCACTTTGTTTCAACCGTGACCAATAATAAATACATAGTACAAAAACATCAGTGTCTACACTGTGAATTATTATTTCAGAATTCAACTGAATATTGTAAAGCAGCGTGACAGAAAAATTCGAGTATCAGCCTCAATGTTTTTTAGTAATTCCGGTACATCTAAATTTTTCCACCTTGAATACAAAACATTTACAAACATTATCAAAGCCGCCAGAAATAATTAATTTTGATGATCAGTAAGTGAAACGTACTGTAAAACATTGTGACACAGAAACTCACTAACTCTAGCTTATTTTTTTGGACTTGTCGAAATGTTGATATATTTTAGAATTTTAGTATTGGGCCCTTGAATAATTATTTCATTGTTTTTATATTTTTGGCCCTTAATGCAGCTTCTAAATACTTGATACTTTCATTATCATACCTATCAAATACAATATCAACACGCGTAACTTTTGGCTTTTTAAAATATGATGTAACATAATTAAAAAATGCTGTAGAAAATTCACCAAACGTTGCATGTTTAGATAGCTGCAATCGATGTACCATCAAACAAATGTATTTCAGAATTTAAAGAAGAAAATGGATAATGGGATGACAGGATAAGGAGAAAACGGAAAAACGGGATAGCGGGATAAAGAAAAAACGGGATAACGGGACAACAGGAAGCGGAAGGAGTCAAAAGCATAGTCTAGATGGATGTTCCTAAGTTTTCGGAAAACATTTTAGGAACATAGAAATTTGGACAGGACCACGTCTGTCGGGTCAGCTTTGTGCTCTATATAATCAACAATTTTGTCACAAGAACAAACAAAGATCTTGAGGTTTCATACAAAGAGTAACCTTCAAAAAATAAAAAACAAAAAAAAGGATTCTTTTCATATACATATCCATATAAGTATTTTTTATTTTATTATTTTTCAATTAATTTGAATGTTCATTCAAAACATTTAAGTGCGTACCAAAATCTTTTTATTATTTGTATATATTTGTGATTCCAAAAAATGTTCAAACACCATTATATCTTATCATCGTTAATATAAATGCATTTTTTTTTTTTTTTTTTTTTTTTTTCTGGTTCCCACGAAAAGGGATATCCTGTAATGTTCAGAGAACATCGTGGGAACCTAGGGAAGAAGGTAGGGGTTGGTGTTCTTCTTAAATTTCTGAAGGTTGTATGCCTCGGGAACACCTCCTAGGCAATGAGTTCCAAAGCCTGCTGTTCGTTGGATGAACGAGTCTTTGGAAAGTGATGTTCTGCAGGTTTCCAAAGTGACCACGAAGGGGTGTGATGACTGAACTTGACGGGTTAATCTCGAAGAGACTGCCAAAGCAGGAACGATTGTTGATATTTCAGAAGATAATCGCCCATGAAAATATCTATAAAATAGAGACAAATCGCCAACTTTTCTACGGTGTTCCAGACAAGTGAGCGAGTTTGTAAGCGAGGCATCACCGACGAGACGAATTGCCCTTTTTTGGACAGAATCCAATAGCCTCAGGATATGTTTAGGTGCCGCACCCAAATATGGGAACAGTATTCCAGGACAGGTCGGATCTAGCCTATAGATCATAAGCAGCTGACTGGGGTGAAATAGCTCTTTGGCACGAAACAGAAAACCAATTTTTTGGGATGCACTTTGGCAATGGACCTCACGTGATTTTCCCAGGAAAGGTTATTGCTGATAGTAATACCAAGCATCGATATGGATGTTCAGTGGTATGGTTACTCCTGACAAAGTTATGTTAGGCAAGTGAGATCGGCTTTTCTAGAGAAAAGACATGCTTGTGTTTTTGTTTGCATTGAATTCTACCAAGTTGTTAGATCCCCATTCGAGAATTGTTGCCAAGTCCATATTTATATTATTAACATTTCTTCCCTCGTTCATTTCTGGTTTCACGGGCTGATATAGGGGCCCTGGAAGAGAAAGCGGTATGGAGGGTACTATCATCGGCAAAGCTGTGTACTGGACATGAAGTTGCTTTCAACAGGTCGTTGATGTGAAGTAGAAATAGTGTTGGTGCGAGAATGGATCCTTGCGGAACACCAAGGATAAATAAATTACTATAATAATAACAAAAAAGTAATATAAACTGATGAAAAAGTAATTTTAATTACATGTTCCGATTCATGCTTAAATAACTTTTGTAAAATTGATTCCAGAAAAAAATAATTATTTGGAAACAAATTGTAGACAATTTCATTATTAATAACATTGCTCTCTTTAACAATCTTGATAAAGTTAATAGTTTTTAAGATAAATGATAAATAATAATTCAACACAGCGAGGCCGATGCAGCGCATGAGTCAGAGAGAGACGGCGATACTTAAAGGTAAGCGACGCATACTTGTGAGCGCGCGAAATTAACAATAAAAAAACAGGTATAAACAATGAATTTTTTTTAATATCTATTAGGAATATTATTAACTATTGTATAAAGAATTAAGAAAAAATTATTGAAATTCTTATTTTTTTTTAATATATTTTTCATGGGTCAAAAGAACCAAAATTTGAGATTTTTCGAACCTTTAAAAATTAATATCTCTGAAAATATAAACTTAATCTTGAAAAGTCATGGGACCTTTTCAATTTGTATTCTAATAAAGAATATAAAAAAAATTTGTTCGGTTGAAACAGAACATATCATGACTTATCATAAAATCATGAAGTTTAAAAATATGGCAGGGGTTGCCCCATGGCAACATGCATTCATATCATCAGTAGGGCAATTTGAAGAGGATCGCATAAAAAAAATTGAGGTGGAATAGTTTTCGGTACTCATGCGCCGATTCCTCCTAGTCTAATAGAACAGTGATCTAGCTTGCATAAAAAAACTACTGCAACAATAGAAAAGATACATCAAATAACAAAATGAAATCATAATGACCTGAGGAAATAAACTAAAAAAATAATGGGTTCAAAAATACCAATAAGTGCAAATTAAATTGATGATTTCTACTGTTCAATTGCAAAAGAGCTCAATAAAAACATTACAGTATCATATGGCCCGTTAATACTTGCTTAAATATTTTTGCTAGGCTATTAATAATCGATATTGGCCTGTAGTTTATTGGTTGATAGCGATTACCTGACTTAAAAATTGGGGTAATGTTTGATTCTTTCCATTGCCCTGGTATTTTTCCACTTGTTAGCTATTTTTTTTTTTTTAGTTTCTGTCATTTTTTAATAAAGGTAAAGATGAATATAAAATAAATAATGTAAATAAGTAAAATATTCTATTTAAAACTTTGATTTGGTGTCCTCTTGATCATAGAAGAGGACGTATGCTTCTTCACTCACGATATATTTGGTATAGTGGTGATACTCTCGAGTCATTGTACTCGTGCCAAGTGCCCGCATAAGGGTGCCTACAGTAAGCCGTGTAGTGTCCGTTAAAAGTTGTTCCACTATGGTTGGATACAGCATACAAGTTGTAGCGACACGGAGCTGCGTTATCTACTGCATAAATATTCATATCTAATCCATCGAGAGGGAAAATCAATGAAAACATTTAGTTTTTCTCTGAATCTTCCATCTGCGAAAATCTTTTCAAAATGAATTACTAAAATTTTGGGAATTTAAGTATAGAATGACTTCGTGCATTTTCTCCTTTCCTTGCATTTAGAACAATGGGTTTTCGTCATCATCTAGAATTTCTTCCCTAGTAAACAAGTCTAAACATTGGGACAGTCTGAGTTTGCCAGTACTCTCCGGAATAGGAGTGAAAGGTCCCAGAATGGGTCAAAAGTGACAGAACAATGGCCACAGAAAGTACATTTCAACGATTATTCAGTTGACCAACAAAGTTATCGACAATTTCGAGTTGTCCATTCTAAGATATCTTGACCAAGACTCTTTTGCCTTTCATTATCGCTCAAATTTTCATCGATTTCTATAACATAGGTTTAGGCCTTTCTCTTACTCTGTTTACATCTTCATGAAGACCTTCCAATAAATATCTGAAAAATTCCTTGGCATCCTGTTGAGCGTTACCCATAAAACGAGGTGCAAATCTTTGTATCAGGCTTCTCAAAGAAACAGTGTTAACCACCACATCAGACGAATCTTCTGACCAAAGTTCTTTTACCACTTCTTCGAATGCTTTTATCAAAGCACCCTTCATACTTGATATGCTTGTGTTGAAATCTTTCAAATGTTCGTCTTTTCTCAGATACTCGAGCAACCATCTGGTATTCGATAAACATTGTATTGCGCTATTCATAAAGCAGGTATTGCCAATGTTTTTCAAACCATTGAGACCAAGAGTTTTGGAGCTTCCAAACACAAGTGGTTTGATGGAATCATAACTTAGGGAGATGCGCTCACCGCTATTGCTATCTTCAAAGGAACAGTCTCTTATGCAATGATTTTCTCTATCATTGAAGCGCCGCAATAAGGAACTCGATTGGAGGCTGCTTGAAATCGAGTTGGATAAAGATATGGTAGATCGCGTTATTTTTTTGGAAGTGGTTGAATCCAAATTAAACTTTTCAGGTATTTGGCTCCGAATAATATACTTATGGATACAACTTGACATATTCATTCTTTGTGGACGAATAAATATATCATCCAAACGTTGAGTAGCAGGAATAGAACCCAGAATTGACGTTGCGTTTCCTCTTTGGATGGCGATACTGATATGTTGTATCAAAAAAGTCCTTGCTCTTCGATCATCTGTTTTATTGATCAATTTTTGTCCAATATGATTAATCAATTCGGTGGCATAACTACCAAATGAACCGAAGGTTTCAATTGCTACCGGATAAAAAATATATTGATCTTTTAAAGTAGAATATTTTTTCAATTTGGTTAACGGGCGTGTGATATATTCGTGTATAGTTTTGATGGTTTTTACTGTAATTTTATCTGGGCCTTTGGAACATTTGTTTTTGAGATTTGATATATGAATAATTATTTCATTGATTTGTTGAAAATATAAACAGGATATTCATAAAATCAGATGTGGAATCATCTGCGACTGAAAGATAAACTTTAGTCACTATCTTCCATCGTCAAGATAACCTCTTGTGGGGTATTCATGTTGAAAAGGGAAACATTCGTAATTATTTCATGTTCTGACACAGGTTCTAAGAAGATGGTGGAGTCGTTTTTATCACTTTCCGGGAGGTTTTGTTGTTGATTTGTTTTCTGTATTTTTCAGACATGTTTATACCTATGTTGGTAAAGAACTCATTTATTATGTTTGCTTTTTCTTTATTTTTCTTTGTGAATTTCCTGCTTTCATTGATTATTGGAGTGTTTTCTATTTGTTCATTCGATTTTTCATAACGACCAGTTATATCATTGATAACTACCCATATTTTTCTGTATTTTTTTCCTGCTTCAGTTATTTGATTTTGGTAAAATTAATTTTTTGTTTTTTTATTAGGGTGTTGAGTTTGTTCCTGTGGTCCTTGTATTTCCTTTCAGTTTCACTTGAGAAATTCCTAATCAGTTTTTTTTTCAGTCGATCTCTATGCTCGATGGATGTAATGAGACCAAGAGTGATCCAAGTTTAATTTTTTTGCTCTTTTTGTTTTTAAATGTTTTCACTTCAGTAGATTTGGCGATGTGTTCATTAAGTTTATCACCAAAAAGTTGGTAGGCTAATTGCGAATCACTTGATTTTATTACGTTCTCCCATGTTCCTTTTTTTAGAGCATTTCTCAGTCTGTCGTAGTTTATCCTACTTATTTTTTTTTTTTTTTTTGGTAGGCTAATTTCGAATCACTTGATTTTATTACGTTCTCCCTTGTTCCTGAAGTTGCATCGACCACGGTGGGTCATTAGCAACTTAATGGTACAGTAGCATTTCCATAATAACTCATATTTATATTTTGTTTACACTATTGGTCTGAAATTAGATTGCGTCATTTAAGTGCAGGTCGTTCAGAAAGTTCAGAAGATTAGAGATATCACATCGGTCTCTTAGAAGGGATTTCATTTCTGGTTCCAGGCTGTATTTCCGTCTTGTTTCGTCGTACCTAGGACACTCCACTAGAATGTGTTTAACACTAATCGGCACTAGACATAAGTCGCAAGTTTTCCCTGGTTCCCTTTTGAATATGTGGTTATGTGTGTATCTTGTGTGACCTATTCGTATTCGTGACAGGATGACTTGGTGTCTTCTTTTTTGGGGAGTTGTGGTCCATGGTTTCACTGATTTTTTATTTCATTGAGTTTGGTATCTTTTTGTTGCCACTCATTTTGCCATTGTTCCCAAATCAGGTATTTAATGTAGCTCTTTGCGTCCCTTCTCTGAATTTGTTGGTTTGTAGGTTCCGTCCTTTCGCTTGCAGCTTCACGGGCCGCCATATCTGCCTTTTCGTTTCCGGGGATCCCGATGTGTGAGGGTACCCATACTAATTTTATTTCATTGTTGGGGTTGTTCGTGTGGATATATATTTTTTCTTTTATGGCCATGGCGTTAGGATTGCTGCAATATACTTGTTCTAGGGTTTCGACAGAGCTGAGTGAGTCGGTAATGAGAGTTGCCTTTTGTATTCCATGGCTTGTGATGTATTTGACGGCTTGAAGGATGGCAAATATTTCACCACTGTACACACTGGTGCTTGGTGGTAGGGGGTATCTTTTTGTTTCTTCCTGAAATACGAAAGCTGCCCCTACCTTGTCTTCTGATTTGGATGCGTCGGTGTAGAAATTGGAGTGTTCTGGGTATCGGGAGAGGAGGGCTTGAAAAGCTTGGACTATCATTTTGGGAGGGGTTTCTGTTTTGTGGAAATGACATAGGGATGTGTCTTTATGCAGTTTGGGTTATCCTACTTATTGTTTGGTCATTTTTCGAGTCGGTGATTCCATGTTCAGGTAAATGAATGTATATATGGGGACTATGGTGGTCCGTCATATCAGTTTGAAGTATGACGAATTCAATTTCTATTTGATTAACTATGTGGTTTTGCATTTTTACAAATATGTGATCGATCAATTATATTGTATTTTTTGTTACTCTCGTAGGTTTGTTAATGTAGGAGATGTAATCGTTTGTATTCAGAGTATTAAGGTAGTTGTTAGTATCGTTTGATTCCTTTTTTAGAATATCGATATTGATTCCCCTATATAGACTTCAAGATTTTGTTTCTGTAAGGTGTTCAGGTATGTTTCTAGATCCTCTATCTATTTTTTTGGGTCTGTTGCTGGAGGTCTGTAGTATGCAGTCAGAACT
Organism: Gonioctena quinquepunctata; assembly: GCA_018342105.1. Classification (NCBI taxonomy): domain Eukaryota; kingdom Metazoa; phylum Arthropoda; class Insecta; order Coleoptera; family Chrysomelidae; genus Gonioctena; species Gonioctena quinquepunctata. The sequence continues at coordinate 5,667 of JAFIRS010008756.1, read as the reverse complement.
GAATTAATTTTTTTTGGGCAGATCCTATAGAACAAATCAACCTAAGGAAGTGACTCATTTGTTTTTTAAATATTTACTTCTGCAGATAAACTGTTCCTTGTGTAAATTATAACACCATCGCATTGATTTATCAGGAATTCGTTATAATATATACTATAATATACTATATATACTATGATATGCCCAACAAACATTATAGGTGAAATTTACGTCATTTCGACCTTCGAATAGGTCAGCGCCCTAATTGGCTCTAATTATTACGTTATAATTACCTCAAATTTACCATTATGGGGAAAAAAATGGAAGTAATTCAGAAGTCGAAATTTAGGAAATTAAGGCATTTTTCCTTATAAGTTGAAGGCATAAATAGGTAAAATTGCCTCCAGACTAGTCGACTGATGGTAAAAATTTAGTCATTTTTACCTATTTCAGGTTATAAACACTGTAATGGAACAAACAACAAACCATGGCAGGTTAGAAGAAGGTGATAAAAGTTTACTGTATATTGTGTATCTTAACCTACATGCTTATTCGTGAAAGCGTTGAAGTTGACATGAACATGGCGTATGAAGAAAAAACTGTCAATAAACGTATAGCAGGTAATGCAATAAGTGATGGTTTCGCATTCACACCTAGTTGTGATTTTATTTGCGATACAAACTTTTCTGTGATAATGTTGATTTTTACTCGTCTAAAACAATGAGGTCCCATCAAATTATTAAATTTGTAAGAAAAAAAACATAAATTTATGTCTACTTCCACAACTTTTTCCATCAAACACTTCAAAAACTGATTTTATAGATGAAGTATGTGTATACATATCATATTCACCTATTTTTTGACTACCAATCATTAAAATGTGGTCGATTCGAGAAAATTATGTATTATTTTTACAATGGCGGAAACGGTGCAAACCGGAAAATATGGCGTAGGTTCCATATGGGACCTATATGGGACCTATATGTCGAAATTCCTCAAAATTTTGACTATGAGAACACATAGACTTTGTTCAAAGTCGAAAGTAACCTTTATTCCTGACTTTGAAGTCCATTTTCCTCATCTTGGGATTTCAGACCTTTTCACATTGTGGTCACGTGATGAAATACAATATATGTTATTGGATGTTTTTCCATGCATGTCTATACGTTTCGTTCTCTGGATGGATTGCGAATCGTGGATAATAAATTTATATTTTACTTATTCTATGTTCTGTGCAGAAAGACTCAAATGTCAATACGGGGTGAAAAAATCGATATGTTTTGCTAATGTTAATGGTGAAGCCAAGTAACCTATAGTTACTCAGAGAAATGGATATAGACTAGAAAACCCTGTAATGAGTGTTCATTCTGAAATTAAATATCAAATCCATCAGTAATGTTGATAATAGTACGCGATATCTTCCCAGAATAGAAACCATGATTAATGTTATGGTCTAAGGAGAGAATCTCTTTACGAAGAGAAATAGCCAATCATAACATTTTAAATATAAAATGGTGTGTTGTGATTGGCTGAATGATTTTTATTTGACATTTCTGCGTGCCGCATGCGGAGCCCGGAAATATACAATTTATCAGCCAACTGTAAATACCATTAAAATAATGGACCAATTATGATTTGCTTGATTTTGACTTTTCCGGAAGCCACAATGATTGGTTTTGAAATTTTCGATGCCATGGAAACTCATCATTTCAACACATCAATCTCTTATTTTTGTTAAAATGAATTTTCTATTTGATTTGTTTTTTTTGCGTATTCAATATCATTTTCTCATCCATTTACTTCAAAAGGATGAACTTCATTGAATTCCATTTTGTCGTTGCATCATTGAAAACGTCACGGCTGTAGTTTACCGCTGGCGACAGACGGAGCTTTCCGAACGCAGCCCATGCATTGTTCAGTATCTCCTACCGACATGACCTGAGACCTAACCAAAGTTTAAGGTTAACGCTTTTATGTTTTTATTCCAATAATGGATGAGTGTTTCAAAATAGTTGCCGTCATAAAAAGACGTGGAGCAACACCCATAGTTGAATATTCCTATTACCACATAAGTGGGAACAAAAAGGAGAGTGTTCTACCATCTTTTGGTAATTCAGATGTTCCATGCATTAATAATATTTTTAGTAGGTCACCAACTGCTTGTATGGAGACTTTATGCGACAATGCCCAATGTCTGAGCTCCTCTAACAATGAGAGGTTATCTTCCAAGCTTTGTGCCTTATTTCCATTGAACTCATCGTCTTCTGATCCATATTTTTCCCCGGTATCATCATCAGTAAAAGCAATTCCACACTCTACATTAATTTCTGCAGTTGATGATGACTGAGTGGAAGATGATGGCTCTGATCTCTGGACATTGGAAAGTATAGGATGGTTTCAGGTTATATTTTCATTTGTTCTCATTCTGGCAGCTAATCGATAATAGTTGGTGGTATACCTGTATGGTTTACTAACTCTTTTCGAATTTTTGCTTGGCATTTTATAGATTTCTGAAATTTAGGGCCCAATAAAAAAATTAAAGGAAGTAAATTGTATCATGTCATCCTCATCTGAATCGACTTGGTCTTTGATATCTGATGATAGACTAAGTTACTTTGAGGATTTTATTTTAGGTAACTTTGACTTCGTTGTAGACATTTAGTCTGATTAGACAAATATTGTGGTAATCTCGCCCTCATTGTCGACCAGTAGGTATAAACTAGGTCGAAATGTCAGAGCACTCCTTCAACTTAATTGGTGCCAAAATAGGTAATGAAAGGTATATAGTAGACCTGTTTACTGACTTGTCAATTCCTGACTATATGAACACACATGAGGTTATAATTAGGTAAATATTCACCAGAAGGTTTTTCCTGAGAGTTCCGAATATTTTGAACACATTTTGCTGGTTACCTTTAGGTAAAATTCAACCTAGTGAATAACTCTATGAACCCATGAGGCTGTGAAGGTATATTTGAAGTCCATAACAAGTTATTCCATACTACGCATTACGCCTATTGAGTTTTTGGTTCTTGAAGGAGATTTGGGGGTCTCAATTATGGTTTTTATAACTCCAATTATAACTTTGGAGTTAGTTAGTACTTGAAGGTAAAATATTTGGTCAGAAATGGGTAAATTCGGACTTGTTGAAGCCGTTTTACCCCACTGCTTGGTATAATTTTCCTATAATGTTAGTTGGGTGATTAACTATTTGAATTCAACACGTGAATATATATGTTAGGAAAACTGTCTCATTTTTTATTCCATTGTTTTTTTGCAGATCCAGAACTCAAATCCACAACAAGTCGTTTTGCGAAATATCGACTTCAACCTTTCAGGGAACTTCAGCTGTGAAGTAACCACAGATGGTCCCCAATTCCACACGGGGACTGACACGAAGGTTATGACAGTTGTACGTATGTATCACAATTCTGAAACCATTAGGAGAAACATATATTGATAGGAAAAGCATCGTAGAAGGGTGAAAATTAGAAGTGATATGGATTTTTTTATGAGTCATGACAAAAAAAAAATCTTGCCACAAAAATTGGTGTTGATTGTAGAAGGGTGAAAATATATGGTTGTATGTATTTTTGAATGCTGTATCATAAAAAAATATATATTTTTTATTAAGTGAAAAAAAATCAAAGGGTGGACCACCCTTAACATTCAGGGGATGATTCGTGAATCTAAACCACCCAAACGCATCCAAAAAAATTCTTTTAAATCGGTCCAGCCGTTTATGATACCGACTGCAGCGCCATCTGCCGGGCTGATTTGTGAATCTAAACCATCCAGGGCGCCACCCAAACGCATACAAAAAAAATTCATTCAAATCGGTCCAGCCGTTAAGGAGGAGTTCAGTGCCACTCACGTACAGTAGAATCATAGAGATGTTGTGCATTTTATTAAGCTATGTTCAAAGAAATATTTTGTGACGTTCCAGTATTGAATCATAATGAAAGCGAATCAAAATTATCGTAATCTTGAATTTCACTATTACCTGAATGACTTTTGACAAAACAGATAACTGGAATAAATCAGGTTGGCAAGATTCGTCTGTCAAACTAAACAACATGCCTCGAGAGGTTTTCTTTCCGGAGATTTCGAACGGAACTGATTTTCCACAGAAAAATATGAGTATCCTTCGTCTGTAAACCTGCAAACAACTGTTGAAATATCTAGCCCCCATCAAAGACAATAGTCATGAAATTTACAACATCAGTGCGGTCCATAGGTGTGCGAAAATTCATTTCAAGCGTATAATGTATTTGTTTGAAAAAACTTGAAACAAATCGTTCTATCTCAATTTAAATTTAAAGTATTAAATATTACCCTCCTTGCCCCCTCTGAATTAGCACCCCTCTGAATTAAGGCACCTCTCAAAATTTGAATGAGGAGGTTTTGACCTTTTGAAGAATTTGTTCAGCAATTTTGTTTTGAATTTGGTGCAATCATAAAAAAAATTATTTTGAAATTGTATTTTTTTTTTACTTCACGTAGAATGAAGGAAATAATGCCACATAATATTTAGGATGTATTTTTCAATTTATTTTGCAATCAAATTAAATGTAAATGACCACCATTCACTGACAATGAGCGAGTCGATCTTGGAATTCTCGTACAACATTGTGTGGGATCTCGGGGGTTATGTTGTTAATTTCTTCCGTTATCCTAACTTTTGAATCTGCAATATGGTCTGGTCCATTGAAATATTATTTTGATTTTAAAATTTTGAAATAATCAGGTATTTTCTTATCTGTTTTGCTAAACGTCAGGAAAAAGTCGTTCAAGACACCAAAAAATTATTCACAAAACCCATATTAATAATGTAATGTCAATTTAGTGGACTACTATTATTTTGATATTTATAAATTTCTGACACAAGTGAGTGTATTGAAAAATATTTGTCTGTCTATTTGATTCAACTAAGGCCCATTTATCCGAAACTCAAAGAAGAGACATTTTAATTATAATTGGATGCGGTAATAAAACAAAAACTCAAAAGGAAGTTTGTGAAATGTATAATGAAAAATACCCTGGTCAACACGTCTCACAGTCTACAGTTAGCGAAATAGAAATAAAATTTCGTGAAACTGGACATGTAAAAAATATTCAGAACTATGTTAAATTGGTTGAGGAAAAGAAGTTAGATGTACTGTTAGCGATTGAGAAAAATCCGCATATGACAAGTAGACAACTTGCCACCGACAATGATGGCATCGATATTGGGCTTCTAAAAACCCCTTTTTTAAGTTCAGTTGGTTCGGGGAAAGAGGCTGATCCCGATAGGAGGCAATAATTCTGTGAACTGATGATGGACATAATGGGGAAAAAATTTGAAGTTCATAAACAAAATTGATTTTTTTGATGGAATTTTCATTTAAACGGAACGGTAGATATTGGAGCAAAAAAAAATCCTTTTGGATTGAGGCCCCAATATCACAAAAAAAATAAACGGGGCTGGTATCTTAAAAAAATCATTTAACCCAAAACACAGTTGATGGTTAGGTTTATCTTTTATTTTTGTTGAACTTTGTGCCTACATTAAAAAAAACATTTTTCCCTGAATTTGAGGATCCAAATGAAATAGATAGATCAATTTTTTAAAGACGGAGCTCCACCCATTACAAACGTATCATAAAATTATTTGAACGAAGTTTCTCCCAATAGGTGGATTGGAAAACA
>JAFIRS010008755.1:0-14761 GCA_018342105.1 Gonioctena quinquepunctata | reverse complement strand
TTTGGTTTTTTCCCCCATTATATCACAAACACAAGCAAATAAATAACGTTTAGAGCGGTCGAAGAGCCTGATACAATATACTCTAATATTCATAATGACAACAATAAAATAACAGGAACCATCTGACGTCACAAGATAGGCGCGGAGAAGCGGCGCGTTTATATGTAAATTTGAATACCAGTTCATGTTTTAATTTATTACTGAGTGGAATATTCGTTATGGATTTCCCCAATTGCACAGAAATGAATGTTTTACGATGTAGAATAACATATATTTTTTTCGGAAAATATGCAAATTGCTAATTCTCTGACTATTGTGTCGTAGTAGAAATTAGTTTCGACTATAATTACCCATTTGGACGGTTCGAGACATGGGTAAATATTCACTATAATGCATGGATTAGTTTTACAACCCATATTTGTCGCCAACCTTAAATTCCATAAACAATATTTTTCCTAAGTAACTTATTAATTAGAAATGCCGTTGGCACTTAAGGTGTAGAAAGTGGCACGAACTCATGTCCCCACATATGTCTTCACACTCAAAGCTTTAAAAATATTTTTCCATTTATTTGTTGTTCATTCGAAAGGACTAATGATGGAGTTTGAATTTTTTTTTCGAAATCTTGTGTTGCTCGCTCTGAAAATAATTGTGAAAAATTAGCGATGTCGTGAGTCAAATCAGTTAAAGATATGGTAGATCTCAGAAATTTCAATATCAGTTTTTTGTAATTGGAGGTATAGTTTCGTATTCAGAAGATCCAGGATGGCTGAAACCAAGTAACTTTTTTTTTTTTTTTTTATTTCAATGAACAAAATTTTTTTTTTTACGATATGAAATTTACAGATATTCCATCTACTATATGACTCTGTTTATAGAACCAGGTCGAGAATAAAGCACATTGGCTATTCTGATCGTATTTGGATACTCGATGATGTATTCATTGCGATTTAATTCAATTAATATTTCCTGGTGACTTCCACAGGTTTTTTTTGGGATTGAACTCAATTCGAAAATATTGAACTTTACTCGGTGATTTCCATAACTCAAACAGTCTTTTGTCGTCCACTTTTCAACGTTTTCTGAGAGCACTTCCATACATATGTACACTGTACTGTATCATTAATATCGAATCTAACTTTCCCTACTTCCCAACTGAGTTTTTCTTCATGCTAACATGTTTGAATAATGTTGTTGATACACCCGCTACAGTAATCTACCAGGCGATTCATCCCAAATATTTACAAAACTCCATCCCGGAGTCTCGTCTCGTAGCGACCGGAACATCAAATAACGGGAACTAATTAATATTTGATTGAAGCTCGAGAAACCCAGCGTATCATTGAGCATCAAATCAAACGTTTCGTTGGTCGGGATATTCACCTAGCTGCAGTCATCTAGGTAATGAATCGACGTGACTGTAAAATATTATTCTTCAGAACAATTAGCGAAGGAGAGAAATCGATATCATTGTCTTCGAACATGGCATGTTCGTGTGATTCATTCTGCTGCCAAATTATTCATGTTTTTCACCGATAATAGTTATTCACGACATGAGTGAAAAAAGAAAATGATCATTGCAGTCATGATAGAAAATATTTATATGAATGCAATAATAACGAATTGCTTATAAAATTGATGTTATCACAGATGGAGACAATAAACTCTTCAGATTTTTTAAATCCCATCATAAAAATTTTAGCAACGTTTGCTTCTATATAGTATTTGTACTTTTTGACGTCTTTGTTGATATTGTCATTGTTTAATTTGAGTATACCAAATACAGAAAAAGAAGCAATAAACGTTATTTCAAAGCTGTTCTATATTGGTTAAGAAAAATGGTGAAAATAAAAAATTTTAAGTATAAAAATGTTTCAGGCGATTGCATTCAAATGAAATGAAGGCTGTGCATTCGTGCGTATAACACAAATGGATATTTTTTATGGTAGATTCTGATTGCTAATATAGAATTTTTGTCAGCTTCGCCTATAAAGTGGACCATATTCACTAATTTTTCGAAAGTGAAATTAATTATGAACAATTAGACGTGTACAATTATTGGAAGAACTCGATTCTTTTTTTTTCGAAAAAACCATCTAAATTGCTTATTTTGCAACAAATTCCACAAACTTCACAAACCCTATATCGACAAAAAGCTCTTGAAAAATGCCATGCAATGATGCAATGAAATATAGAGAGTTGCATTTGAAAAAGTCGAGCTATTGCCATTTGTAATGAGTCATTTTCTAAAAATTGTAGTAGGCGATGGAACATCGACTCCGAGTTCGCCATCTCAAAACATGCGCTGCAGCCCGAGGAATCGACTGGAAAATAGTTGGTTTTGGTAAAGTTATCTTGAATAGTTATGAATTTTTCTGTGGGTCAATGCCCGACGCTATTTTGACACCTGAATTGACAAAAAACTATAGCAGATAAGTCTAAGAAACCTGGGATTTAGTGGCGAATCCAAAAATGTATCAAAAATGACGGGTTGCCGTTAAAAACAGAACTCAGTTGTGTGTCTTATTTTGGGACATCCTGTGAATAAATAGAAATATTATCAGAATGTGCCTCATTGTCAGATCTGTTGTTTTAAAAAAATCGAAAGCCTTGATAGAAAAAAATTATGGAGCTTGCACGCTCCCCTGGATCACCCTGTACAAGTAAGTACGTGAAATATCTTCCATACACCTAACTGAAAACTGAAAATTTCCGCACATCTCGAAATTATCGGTCAACTGAATGTAGCGTTTGTTTGAATTTCCTCGTATGTGCCATACTTTAGGAAATAAATCGACCATTCTGAAATCGTTTGAAAGGCATGCCCCATGTTCAGCACTCGATTCGACTGCCAAACATTATTTCTGCGAACAAAGGACGAAGAAGAATCGATGCCATGCTCGGAGATTCCTTTTCTTGCAATAGTGTTCAACTGAATGGTGGCGATAGTGGAAATAGGGGGGAACTGATAATATTCCATATATTTTGAATTGAGTAAATCGAATCGATTGTGAGAAGTTTTTTTAAGGTTGAAATCTTTGGAGAATAGATCAAAGCACATGTATCAATGAGTTAGTAGAAATATAGTTACTGTTTCACCCAATACTGTAGCAAAACGCATATTACTTATTTTGAACTCGAATGTTTGTTTTCGGAAACTACAACAAATTTAATAGAATACGGAAATATATATTGTTTCGTTTAAATGGTTCTGAAGAGGCCACTTTCTTGGTTTGATTGCCTTTTTCCGGTGGGTTACCAATCCAAAATGTGGCGGTCAGAGAATAGTACAGTTGAAAAAGGGGAAAGTGATTCACTAAAGCCGGCGTCTCACGGTGCGAGACTTGACGTGGGGATTGTACTCGGTGCATAGGAGTGAGGTTTGTGCAATCTCAAGCCTCGGTCTCACGGCGTGTATAATTCCACCGACTCGTCGTCTATCAGTGGCAATAAGTTGTTACACGAGCCTAGGAAGGGATACATTGTCCAGTGCAGTAGCTATAGATAGCGCCGACGAGAGGATAGCATGTGCAGCAGCGCATTTTTATATACATTTTTTTTTTCATGTAAATCTGAGAATTCAATAATTTCTTCCGAATTCCATTCTATATTGATACACATTAATGAAAAAAATACTCAACTATGTTCTGCCACCACCTACCCGAAGTGATCTGGCTCCTGTCGCAGCCGACACTGTGAACAGTTACCCTCGCGCCTTGTGACCGCTCAACAAGCCATACAGCACGAGCCAGCTAGTCGAGCCTCGCGCCTTTGATGATTGGGAATTCACCGACATTTCATGGGAACGGTCGAGCCACCTCGAGCTTACGCTTGACAAGTCTTGATCCTACGCGAGTCGACCGTTCTCACGGCACGAGCCGAGCTCACCAAGTATCGCGCCGTGAGACTTCGGCTTAAAAGTTCATTAATTTCACCGGCAGAAATCAAAGAATAAATTATTTGATCGACAAGGAAGGCCATTTTTACCCGACTATGGCGAAGCAAAGAGGAGGGTTATGATTTTGACCGGTATGTATGTGGGTATGTGGTTTGTGGGTTATGTTGGTATGTGGGTATGTGGGTATGTGGGAATGTGTGTATGTGGGAATGTGGGTATGTGTTTATGTGGGTATGTGGGTACGTGGGTACGTGGGTATGTGAGTATGTATGTATGTATGTTCATCTGTTCCCTAATAACTTCTAAACTACTTATCATAATTTCACAAATGAGGTATCGTTGGAAGTGTCCTGATCGTCCGCTAGTCATAGGCTATGTCACGTCACATTGTATTGAATATGGCGCTTTCTAGAGGACATGAACACATGAACTTATTATTATTTTTTCAATGATGCCGTGGTGGGTATCAAATGAAAGTGCTTAATTGGCACATTGCAAAAATATATATATTGTTGGCAAAACCGCGAGTTCGCTTGCATGCACCCGATAGTTGAGAATACATTCTAAAATCACGCCTCAGATTTCATCTCCAAACCTACCCAAAATACCTATATAAAGAATACATTTTTAACCGACGAAACCAAAAAGTAGGAGGTTCTCTAGTCGACGCGTATATTTTTTTTAATGTATGATCATGCATAACTTTTCACAGAGACGTCCGATTTCGATAATTCTTCTTTCAAATGATAGGGTGTACTTCGAGTTTGGTCAATAATGAATTCAAAAGATGAAATCCACCCCTAAGGGTAGCAAAATGAAGGATATTGATCACTCACCTTCTGAATTCTGGTCCGTTAACCGATTCTATCAGGCTAAACTTTGTACTGGGTTCTTCGATTTGGATGTTTTTTTTTTATTAGATGGGAAGTTGGTACCATTTGAATTTAAAAGATGAAATCCAACCCTGAGGGTAGCAAAATGAAGGATATTGATCACTCACCCTCTGAATTTTGGTCCGTTAACAGATTCTATCAGGCATAACTTTGTACTGGGTTCTTCGATTTGGATGATTCTGTTTTCAATAGATAGGCTATACCTCGTAGTTGGCCATATTTGGATTCCGAATGGAATTATCCACCCTTACGGGTAGAAAAATAGGGAATAATTGATTTTTCACTTGTGAACATTGGCACAAATATGTAGTTGACAATGACAGATCTCTTATGTCATTATTTTTGTTCTCCCACATCCGTCACAATCAATATATTCTATGAGAGGATGGAATGATGTACAAAGTTATGAAATAAACTAACCAGAACAACAAAAATAATGTATATTACAACAAATAGTAAAAGTAGATAATCATATTATTTAACTGGTAATAGTTGAAGTAGGGTGGGTGAGTAAGTATTTTGGGAGTAATCAAAAAACAAGTAGGTAGTACGTAGTAGATTTCAGCCACAAAAAATTGAAAAATGAAAACTTTTTAACAGAAAATCAAACCGACGAAATACGGAACTGAAAAGTAAGAAATAAAATAAACCTTTTTGGTCTCAATAACTAAGCTCCTGAACTAACGTAAGAAACTAATGTTGCGTCGGCGCCAAACGAACAAACAACGAAGATCATTAAATAACTTCAAAAAAATTATCAGAATGTCACCGCGCAACTCGATGCCATCATTTTACGCCTTACCTAATTCATTTGCTTGTTTGTTAGGCGCCGACTCAAAATTAGTTACTTACGTTAGTTTAGGAGCTTAGTTATTGAGATTAAGGTATATTTTATTTTTTACTTTTCAGTTCCGTATTTCGTCGGTTTAATTTTTTGTTAAAAAGTTTTTATTCATTATGGGGCTATGGTACACATGTTAAAATTATATAAAAAAATTAAACGTGTGTAATAATAATGACATAAGCTGAGGGTACATTCACGCGGTATGTAACCTAGGAAAATGTGGAACAATGAAACCTGAATAAAGAAAAATACTTTATCACGAAATACTTCATCATGAAATTATAACTCCAAAGTAATTTGAATAAAAAGTATGTTCAAACCCGACTACTGAGAAATTACGCTTTAAAACGTATGGAACAAGAAAATATTATCGATCTGAAATTTTATGTACAAACTATTGAATATTCATCATCTGTCAAATAAACAAGTTACACGTAATATATTTCAATGTATTTAATACATATTCATAATGATGTTCAGAGGATAGCCATGCTCATATGCCACTTTGCACCAAAGCTTATGATCATGTAACGTAAATAAACTTAACTTGGTTCTACTAATTTATTTCACACTTAATTTACAACTTAATTTATATTACTACTCCGCCACTGTATAGCTCGATTGTATGGGCTCGTTCAGACTGTGTCTCTGAGACTTGAGGGTTGCCTATTTATCTCCGATACAGCATTCTCGATGTTTCGAATTCTTTCCGTTGGCGACCGGCGTGTTCCAATTGTTTCCAATATTGACCGTTGTCTTCCGCGGCAGAGCGCACTGGATGGTTCTCGAACATCTCCGGGGATGATCTCATCGCTGTCGACGGCAACATGTGAGGCGACAGGTCCGGCCTAGGTTCATTACATTGCCCCCTTCTTAAAGACATTTCGTCCCGAAATTTCATCCCTGAGGTGACGATATCTGCATGACTCCCATATCTGCACCGTGAAGTTCGATGGAAGTAACACTCCACGGTCTTCATGATCGGTCGTGGAAGAGGGTTACAGCAAACCAAAATCTTGACGCCGCTGGATCTGAATATCGCCTCCAGCATACTTTATGACTTCCAGTCCAACCCATCGATACCACAGGACAATTTTGGAATTGTAGATCCACCAGATTCTGGTCCACCATATAGTATCTCTTAGTTTGGTGAGACTCTTCCAGACATCTTCATAGGACGGTTTATCTTGGGAATGCCTCTGGTAACTAGGTAGTAGATGTTTCTCTGGCCTTTCTTCACCTAACCCCCAACTTTGGATTCTGCCCGCAGTGTTTGGAGTTGACCAAATTTCTGGAGAACACACGGCGATGCCCTGACATTCGAAGATCTTCTGCCACACAGTGCGCTAGTGCGTAGTCAGCAGGCACCTCGAAAAGGTCTCGTGACTCTCTCTAGTAACTCCATGTAGAACTTTTCTGCCCGTTTGAATACAAGGACATAAACTTCTGAACGTCATATCATCCTCCGGTGGCTTGAGGGTGCGAACTTGGTCATGGTTTCCAGCGTAAGGCCAACCTGTTGAAATGGACGACCCTTGGTTTCCCTCGGGTGGCTTATGGATTCGGTACACAAGGTCGTTTATCCTTTTCACGATTTTATACGGGCCTTCCCACGAGTTCCGCAACTTTGGTGATAGTCCACGACGACGTTTGGGGTTGTAAGCCAAACCAGGTCATCAACCTTAAATCTCCAGCGTCGGCCTTGATGTCATAGGTCTTCTTCATTTTATCGCTGGCACTCTGGATGTTCAACCGACTCGTTCGTGGATGTCGTCCATTCTCTGCCGAAGTTTGCTGACGTAGTCCTCTCCCGCAGTGTCTTGTCCTGGCGGTATCCCAAACTTCAAGTCACAAGGCAGTCGCAGTTCCGGCCCATTATAATACTGGCAGGAGTTTGACCGGTTGACTCTGTACTGCGGATCGATAGGCCATCAGGAACAAATAGATACTGGTCCCAGTCTCTTTGATGGTCAGAGACAACCTTGGACAAGTGGCGGTTGATCGTCCTGTTCATCCGTTCCACCATTCCATCGGACTGCGGATGTAGGGCCGTGGTTCTTGTCTTGCGGATGTTCAGATAGACATATTTCTTGGAAAAGGTTGATTCGAAATTTCTGCCTTGATCCGAGTGCAGCCCATTGGAATACCAGAAACGAATATCCATTCTTTCACCAAGACGTCGGCGACGGTGATGGCTTCCTGGTTGGGCGGGCATACTTCCGCCCACTTACTGAAGAGTCCATTGCCACAAGGATGTATTTATTCCCGTGGTCGGATACGGAAACGGGCCGGCGATGTCAATGGCGATTCTCTCGAACGGGCTGCCTACGCTGTACTGACGCATCGGGGCCTTGGGTCGTATTCGCGGTCCATTGCTAGCAGCGCATACAGCGCCTGCACCAGTCCTGACGTCAGCTTGACAATTGGCCCAGTAAAACCGTTGCCTCACTTTCTGCAGGGTCTTCGTCACTCCCAGATGTCCTCCAGCGACTCCATCATGGATTTCCCGCAGCACTTCCTCTCTTCTGTTCCTGGGAACAATTATTTGGCGTCTGTCTTCCCCACCAATATCGGCCTCCAACACACGTTTCAGGATCCCATTGTCCAGAATAAGAGAGTTCCATTGTGCCCAATAGGACTTAACAGCCGGCGAGTAACCTGCGACTTCCTGCCATGATGGTTTCGATTGCTTCTTCCAGCTGATGACTAAGCCAAGGTCGGGGCTCTCTGGTCTTTCTGGATCTTGCTGTCATTCCAGTTGTCATCCATTGCCGCGGTTCTACAAAGTTTTCTTTTCTTCTGCTCGTCGGCAAGTGAGCAATCATCTGACATGGTCTTCGCGACAAGGCATCTGCATTCTTATGGTTAGTTCCGGCTCGATGTTCGATCCCGAAATCGAATTCTTGGAGTCTTTCGATCCAACGTGCTACTTGACCCTCAGGATTTTTGAACTGTAAGAGCCATTTGAGAGCTGTCATGGTCAGTTCTCAACAGGAATCTTCTTCCATACACGTACTTGTAGAAGTGTTCCACTCCTTTACAACAGCTAACAGCTCTCGCCTGGTGACACAGTAATTGCGCTCTGGTTTGCTAAGCGTCTTGCTGAAATAACCAATGACCTTCTCCCTGTCCCTCCTGGATCTGGAGATGGGACAGCCCAAGTCCCACGTTGCTGGCGTCCGTATCCAAAATGAATTTTTTGGGTGGGATAGCTCAGTATAGGTGCGTTGACCAAAGCCTTTCAGCTTCCTGAATAGTCTTAATTCTTGGGACCACTGGAACTTTGTTTCCTTCCGTGAGCTTGGTCAGTGGTTTAGCGATGTTGGCGAATCCCGCACATATCGGCGATAGTATGGCATAAACCAAGGAAACTTGAAGTTGGTGAATGTCTTTTGGGATGGGCCAATCTTAACAGCTTTGATCTTCTGGTCATCCATGCTACTCTTCTCCAGAGACAACGTGGCCGAGGTATCGTACTTTTTTTTTGGAACAGATGGCATTTAGGGCTCAGTTTTCAACCGGGAGTTCTCAGTCGCAGGAATACTTCCCGTTTTTCACGGGCCCTCAAACGATCTGCCGACCACAATTTGTGCCGAGATACCCAACACGGTTCCATGAGAGCCCTTTTCAGCAGTCCCATCAACTTTCGAATGTGGGGGGAGATTACACGAATGGCATAACGGTGAACTGCCACAATCCTGAGCCGATGGTAAAGAGTCTTTTTCGATCTTCCTGAGCAGTTCTACTTGCCAGTATCCACCCAGATCAAGGGTCGAGAAAATCGGGAACCAGCCAACGTGTCAGGGTGTCATCTATTTCGGGAGGGTAACTGTCCTTCCGGACATTATTGTTGGCGATATTACAAAAAGCGTGTCGATCCATCCTTTTCTTCCCCCAGTAGACTGGAGAGGACCAGGACCGTCAGATGGTTCGATAACCCTTCTTTTCCCATATCGCTGACTATTTTGTCAGCCTCTTCCTTCTTGGCAAGAGGAAGTCTTCTTGCTGATTGCCGGATCGGTCGGGCACCCCCAGTATCAATCTTGTGCTGGACCACATTAGTTCGACCTCCTTTCCCTTGTCCGGTATCGAAGATGTTTGTACTTTTTGACTAAATTCTTAGTTTGGGCGTTGAGCTGGTTTTATGTCTTTGGAAGAGATAACCAATTTTCTAGTTCTGTGGGCGTTGTTGGGTTGGCTAATCGTACCCGTACGCCCGGATCACTGAGGAACTGACGGGGCAGTGCCCCAATATTGTTCCTTTCTTCAAGGTCACTGGAAAAAATTGACGTTCATGACCCTTTACCGGCAAAAATTTGTCAGCACGCAAAAGGTCTTCCAGTAACCTCGCCCAAATTTTTTTCATCATGAAGTTTGGGCTCGAACATCACCACGTTTCCACTGCTCGTACTCCCGTCCAGGCGAGCCTCCAGAATGGTTTCAGCCCTCCAGGTACGCTTACATCTTCAGCCAACAATACACGGGATCAACCCTCGCTTTCCCATGAAGCACCCTTTCCCTTGACACGTGGGACGCCGTCTTTGAAATCCAACAAACCCTCTGGAATTCATGATGTCCATTCCGATGATTGCATCGTCTTCGATGTCCGCTGGCCTGATGTTTCACTTTAGTGTTGCCCAAAAATTTCAATCGGTAGGCCAATACGGTAGTGGCCCCTGTTGCTGTGCGTAGCTTAAGTTGTCGGTTCAATTGTTCCGGTGTTCTGGCAAAGGAAGGCCGAGAATTTCCTAGCGCACCTGTATCTAGAGCATGGTGCAAGGTCGTTATTGATGAGACCGTCTACGAAGACATTTGTTCCGTTGAAGGAAGCGACATATGCGTTGTTAACCGGGGCTTGCCGACACATGCCGACGATTGCCCCTTCTCGTCGACCTTTTTTTGTTTTCCTGCATCGGAGTCGATGAATGTTGACATTTGCTACGCACATTCCAATTTTGCGACAATTCCGGCATCTTATCTGTCTTTTTCAGGCAAATTCCTTCATCACTTTTCTTTGGCAGCTTCCAAGTTAGCAGGCTCCTCCTGAGTCTTCCTCAATCGTTTGAAATTTATTTGGTTTGCAGCATTGTTTTCTGCTTCGAATTCCAAAGCGCGGTGCCAGTGCGTCTACGAGATGTTGACGATAATATCAACGCTTGTCTGGTTTCGGTCACGGAGTCCATCCAAGAATGCCTGAACCGCTAATCGCTCCATTACATTTTCCGGTATGGCTGGGTATGCGAGACGAACCGCGTGAATGTCAGTTTAAATTTTGTGATTCGCCGATTTCTGACAGCGTTTTTCAGCTGGGAGTGGTATATGCCAAAAAAGGGGGTGGGCATCGTAATTTAGTTTAACAGCTGATCATAGTCCTCCTGTTCTTGGGCGGTGAGAGTTTGTAGAATATTTGTGTTTCCACGTAATGCAAGTGTCAGTGCTACAGCTCTTTCCCCCCCATTCCATCCGTTTGTTTTGGCCCGCTTCAAAAAAGTCGGGGTAATTTTCCCATGGAGTTTTTTCCCCAAATTTAGGCGGCTTCATGGAAAGCTTCCATTTCAGAAATGACCTTGAACATACCCTCTTGAACTTTATCCGTTCCTCAAGTCCAGATTTTATTTTCGTTAACCTCTCTGTGGGGGCGCACTATTTTAATCGTTTTTTTCCGCGTACTGATCGTTTCCCTTTTTTTATCTACCTCCGTGTTTTTTTGTCCCCCCAAATTTTTTCATCTCGTCTCAACGGTTCCCCCTTTTTTTTCTGAAATTTAGCCACACCACACAATTCTTTTTTTAGGCCTTCTGTGTTTTTCCGGAACTTCTCTTCCAGGCCCCTTCATTTTCTTTTCCGGTTTCTTGAATTTTTGAAAATTCTCTTCCAGATTTCTAGAATTTTCTTGAAGCTTTTTTTCCGATTTCAGAATTTTCTTCCTTTTCCAGATTTTAGCATTTTCTTCCAGGCTTCTTTAATTTTTTTCCCGGCTTTTTTAATTTTTTTCCCGTTTTTATTACCAAACTTAAATCACCGGGGAATTCGGGGAAAAAAAATGTTTCGGGGGCCCACCTTTTTGATAAGTCCTTCTGCAAGTCTTTTTCCGGGTAATTGCTTTTACCTGTTGTTTCCCCTTCCTTTCCCCAACCTGTTTCAATTCAAATTAAAACCGCAAGGGCACTTTTCTTGAACACATTTTGTCTTTGGGGGTATCATTGTTTCACACGAAAAGTTTATCAGTTTTTTAAAAAAAATTACCGCGAATTTTTCCACGGGCCACAGTCTATTTTGTTTCAGCGAAGAGGTATCATTTTACCCCCCCACAATTGTCCATTTTTCCCCCACTGTTTTTTTTTTTGGGGTACAAAAGGTCTATCAATTTTTTTTTTGACATCCACCCACGCCTTTTTTTTTAAAAACTCACTTCCGACACCAATTGTAACGAAAAAATTTTAATTGGTTCTACCCTTTATTTCACATTTAATTTACAAAATTTTATTACTACCCGCCACGTAAGCTCGATTGTAGGGGCCCGTTCAGACTGTGTCCTGAGTTTTTAGGGTTCCTATTTATTCCGATACAGCCGATGTTTCGAATTTTCCGTTGGCGACCGGCGTTTCCAATTTTTCCCAATATTGCCCGTTGTTTTCCGGCAGAGCGCACTGATGGTTTTCGAACATCCCCGGGGGGTGATCTCATCGCTGTCGACGGCAAAATGTGAGGCGACAGGCCCGGGGCCGGGGTTGTTACAATCACATTTTTTTGGGGTTTTTTTTCCCGTTAGGGTAGGTAAAATAAGAAGTAAGTAAACCCGTTAAATATGAAGAGACAATGGGACCAATGGGGAAAGAACGTTATAAAATAATCGAGAGCCAAACGAAAATATTACAAAAAATAAAAGCGGGGGGGAAAAAGTTTAGAGAAGGGATACCTGCGCTTGTGTTTTGGCATCATGTTCTCATTATATGGATAAACATTTGAGGGAAAAAAAGTGACTAGTTCTGAGAAAAATGTGTTTAAAATTTTTTTAGATAGTTTTTGGGAATCAAAAATTCTTAAAAAAAAATTCCAATTTTGGTTTAATTTTTTTTATACTAGTAATACTTTCAATTCGGGGGGAATTGATTAAAAATTTTTTCCAATATATGACAAATCTCTGATTATGACGTTTTTAAAGGAACATCAATGTTCGGGGTTTAAGGGGTTTTGGGGGGGTTTTAAAATTAAGGGGGTGTGTCATAACCACAGGAGACAATGATAAATATGTTTTTCACATTGAAGACATCTGCTTCTTCGTACAATTTCCGTGGTGAGAATCTTTTTTTTTCTTCAAAAAATTTTTTTGAAAATATTTTACGTCTCCAAATTCCAAAAAGTAGTTTTGAATTTTCCCCCCAATACAGTAACGAATAATGATTCTGATAGTGCGCATAGATCATCAAGAGTTTTTTATTCAGTATTCCGATTGGGGGAATTTGTAAATAATTTTTTTAAGTTTTTTATTTGGGGATATCCGTTCCAGGGTTCATCACCATCCCGGAATTTTATCGATTGAGTTTTAGTTACGGAGGGCATTACTTAGGGGTGATACAGTTGATATTATGGATATGTAGGGCTGAAGGGGGTTGTTTTTCCGCGAAGAGAATGCCATAATTTTGGTTTTTCGATATTGAGGCTTAGAAACTTTACGGCCAGCTAGAAATTAATGCCATTTCCTTTTCAGCTTTATCGTATGTTTCACCCCGGGGTTACCAAAAGGAAAGCGGTGTAAAAGCATAAGATTTAAGGCCACGAGTTGTTCAATAGAGAAAAATGTTTATATACAACAAAAAAGGGGGCCCCAAAGTCCCCGGGAACTCCCATGGTGACTGGTATTGATCACTTGAAGAAGTATTCACTTTAACTACCCTTCTTTTCGAGAGATAATCTTTCAGTAACCAATGACACGCCCCAATTCCACTGCACCCAGACGATTGAAAAGTTTTTTGATTGACAGTATCAAAAGCCTTAGCCAGTCTAAGAATACTGTCACATTTTGTTGATTTTGAAAACAACTACCGAGTTTTTTTTAAATTTAAATACCGCGTTTCAGTAGAGAGGTTTTTTCCCCAAAAATTTGGTTATCCGACAGAATATTTTTTTTAAAAAAATGGAGTGTTGACCTTTTTAAAACAAAAATTTTAAAATTTTTTTCGATTGGCCATAGTTGGTAGCTTTTTTTTTGTCACCACTTTTAAATATTGGGGTTTTTTTTGGGCTTTGAACGGGAAGGGGCTATTCCACGGCTAAAAAAAAATTCAAAAAAAAAACAATGGTTCAACAAAATGTTGAAATTTTTTTTTTGGCATATTCCACGGGGATCCTCTGAACATCACTATGAATATGATTGAATACATTGAAATATTTCGTAACGAGTTTCTTTAATAGATGATAAATATTGAAATTTACATAAAATTTCGTAAATATTTTCTTTTTTATACTTTTAAAGGATTTTCAGTAGCGGGTTTTTAATTTTTTTAAATTTTTTCAGGTGATCAAAAAGGGGGTTGGAATTTTCCCCCGGGGAATATAATGCGAAGTTTTAATTAGATGAGCGAGAGAACTATTTTAAAATTTTTTTTCGAGGTTGGGGGAGGGGGTTTACTGATAGAAATCGCCACGTAAAAAAAACGTTATGCCCCTTCCTGTGACCCCTTTTCTCTTTTTTGTCCTTTCTATTATATACGAGTTTGTGTGACAGCTCGCCCTTGCTCATAAAAACCGAAAAGGATAGCCACGAACTGTGTTCTTTTGGGGAAACTAAAAATACATGGGCTGTGGATATCTATGTGAATACAAAAAGGATATTATCTTTGAGTGGTAATAGGGGAAATATTTTGTTTTTTTGTATTTCTATATAACGTTTCAATGATTTCCCCCCTTTAACATTATTTATGTTTTTTTTTTGTCAAAGTTGGGGTTTAAAGGTTTACATGGAAATGTGGCCCTCAATTTTTATAATATAAGAATAGGTTTCAGGATTTTTTTTTTTTATTCAAATACAGGTATAGTATTGCATGGTATAATGACAATTGAATGTGATGCAATAAAATGTCAACATTCAAACGAAAGAATATTTGTTTAGAGAAAGAAACACAA